>CANXYI011456836.1:0-11137 GCA_948208565.1 Hura crepitans | reverse complement strand
CAAATAATCAAATAACTCACATCACAATAATAGAAATAATATATTAGTATGTGCAGCAAAATTAGATAAACAATCATAAATAAAATAAAAATGAATAGTCACACAAATATAAAAAGATATTGTACAAATGAATTATCACATCTAACTAGTAGATGGATAAAACATAAGGGAAAATAAAAATAGTAGAAGAATGGGTCAATTGACACATTAAATATATTTGCCTTAAGAAAAGTTCTCAATCGGACCAAAAAACCATGCTTGAATCTTCAGAAATCCCAAAAAAATGGTATTTAAAGAGTGTATTTTTTTGCCATTTTAATGTATTTTCTCTCTCCTTTAAATGACCAATCCCCTAAAGGAAAAATGAATTTCCCTTTTATACATATTTCACGAGGTTGAAAATAGCCGTTTTCATGTCAAAACGGTTGTTTTGGCCCGAGAGCAGTTGTTCCCTCGTAGAAATGACATGCTTTCCCAAAACGGCTATTTTCTTGAAGAAAACAACCGTTTTGGTTCGAGAATGGCTGTTTCCTCTTGAAATCAGCCTATTTTGCCAAAACTAACAATTTCTTTAGGAAAACAACCATTTTGACTTTTTTTTTCTTTTTTTAAGGGAAAATTTTGAGATCTTTGATTTAGACATAAAAAACCCCCTTTTATTAGGATTTTTGTCCTTTTCACCATTATTAGGCAAATTGAACATAGGATTCCTAGAGACCCAATGCCTACAGTTGCCCCTAATTTTAGGGAGGCAACTATAGAGTGTATGAGGTAACCTAAAGTTTGGAAAAGAGAGAGATATACACCTTGTTGAGCAATCTTTTCTTATGAATCACCATGACCGGAGTTAATGAGGTCTAGCCAGTGCTGGAGACATCACACCTATAGTTGATTTGGTTTAAATAGTGTTGTGAGACATTGCACCTAAACTTGGACAGTATTGTGAGGCATTGCACCTGAAGATAATTTTGTTCAGGCAGTGCTCTAAAACATTGCACCTAAACTCGGGCAGTGCTGTGAGACATTATGCCCGAAGGTAATTTGGTTCAGACAGTGCTTCAAGACATTGGACTCGAACTCAGACAGTGCTATGAGATGTTGTACCCAAAGATAATTTGGTTTAGGCAGTACTCTAACACATTGCACCTGAACTCAGGTAATGATATGAGACGTTGTGCCCGAAGATACTTTGGTTCAGGCAATAATCTAAAACATTACATTTGAAGCTAATTTTTTGAAAGGATTGTTAATGAGTTACCACCTTCACTGCCTATAACAAGTAGATAATATTACATTGATGCATTTGTGAAGTTGTCTAGAAAATTTAGGTTGCCCTCTATGTAGAAAAAATGAAGTAAAATGTGTTAGTCATAAGAGATTATTTGCAACATGGATGCATGTTGTGTGTGTGTGAGTGCATTTTTTTAATTCGTGTTATGGTTTTGAAAACTATATTGTTTTTATGTATTTTCCTTGTTCTTCTTCTTCTTCTTTTTTCTCTTTTATTATTATGTTCATAAATTATTTATTATTTTTTCTATTGCTTTATTTCGTTTTTATCTTTCTCTTTTTCTCTCTTTTTTTTATTTCTCTTTTTTATTATTATTTTATCTATCTTCTTATTTCATTTCTTTATTATTCATTATCATTTTTTAATTTATCATGTATTTTATTATTTTATTATTTCATCAATGTTCTATCAAAAGAATAAAATTGATGAATAAAATATGGCAATTTTATAAATGAATGCTTTTTTAGTACAAAAATTTTGTCTCCTAAACTAATATGTACTGGAAATAAAATAACACAAGATGAAATAAAGGGCTAAGGAGCCGGGGGCTATCTATGATCTCTTAGCATCTGAAGCTTTACCTCTATCGCATCTAGCCTCCTAGCTATCTAATGCTTGGACTGCTCAATCCTCATGCTCAGGTCGATGTGGATGAGGTGGAACTACTCCGTCATTTAGGTCTTCAGGCCCTAAAAAAGTGACTTGAGTGATGATAGAGGTAGTGCTGAAGAAGAAGGACCCACCTTGTTTGTTTCTTATCTTTAGGCTAGCCTCTCAGTAGTCAAGTTTGCCCCTAGGAGCTCCTTATGGCCCAGCGTGAACTGGTCATCCCCGCTTGGCTACTCCCCCGCCTGTTGATCCATCTTAGTAGCTGTTAGTAGCCTGCAGCTCACTAATGCCCGAGAATCAGCTCTCGTGATCCCGATGGCATTGCAAGTGTCTCCATTAAACCATAGCTACTGTCGAAGAGACTCACTGAGGTGCTGCTCTAGGATGCCTAGCCCAAGCAGAATGGTAGTGACAACTCCTCTGACGATGATCCCTTTGCCTAGGGATTGACTAGCCCTGTGATTGTGCTTGAGAAGGTTCTAGGTTGAATTGAACTAGACATTGTGCTCCATGGCCTAAGGGCCATATAACTCAGTTCTGTTCCACTGATCAGAGCTACCAACTCACCCCAAATAGCTGAGAGCTGAGACCTGATGCATGTAGCGGTGGATTAGGACTTAGATAGTGGATGCCTTAGTCCGACTGGCATTATGGACTGTGCCAAGCCGACCAATAGATTCTCAATGCTCATCTAGGCTCTCAGCGACCTCTATGTCTCCATCAGTGGGCAAGCGTAAAAGATTCATAAACACTAGGAAGGAGATTTTGAATCTAGTCCCAAGTGTAGTAAAATGGATGGCGGATGTACGACTCAACTGGGCCCATCAGAACCGAATGGTACTCTGGAACACTTGTGTGATGGCGGGGTAACTGGTGCATCTCTATAGGAAGAATTCTTGCCATCCTACTTGGGTGAGTAGCTGATCCACCCGGTCTAGCACCCTTAAGTTATGTAGCATCTGGGTGTACATATAATGGCTCCCAATCAAGGTAATATTGGCTAGGCATCTGCATCGCTCAACCTCATCATCAATGAGCCAACTCAGCACTGCCATATGTTTTGGCACAGGTTGGTGCCGTGGATGGCTTCATTGGCATGGTGGCATGATTACACATGTGTATATGTAAATAGTGTTTAGGTAAAAAGTTGTCAAAATGTATGAAAATGACAAGAATGAACCTTATACAACAAGGGGAAAAATGACGATTTTTGTTGCGCCAAAAAGGCTATTTTAGGCTAGTGAAAATGGTCATTTTGGGCGATGAAAATGGTTGTTTTCCTAGCCAAGAATAGCTATTTTGAGGCCTGAAAATGACCATTTTGGGCCATGCCTAAAGCTCCCATTTTCTGGCTTAAAAAATGGCCGTTTTCAACTAGAAAATGCCCATTTTCACTAAAAAATGCTCATTTTCTAGCCAAAAATGCCTATTCTTGTCCAAAATGCCCCTTTTCCATCTTTTTAATCTATAAATGAACTAATACATGCATATATCCTCATGCCACTTGAGTTTTTTCTCGTTTCTACAATAATGAGAGATGAATTCCTCTAAAAACATCATAAAATTCTTGATCTCCCTTCTACATGGGTAACTTCCACCTTAGCTCCTTATAGTAGGCTAAAATTTCTTCGAAGAGTTCATCTTGACCATTCTTTTCTAAAGGCAGTGACCCAATTTTGAGACCCATAATTCCACATCTTCCAATTCTCTTACCAAGAGTTGTGCCCCCTATTCGTGGAATTTGCTGCAATTTTAGGTGTGTTTCATTCTTCTGACACACTACCTTACTATTTGACTTGCGTTCCCCGCTACCAGTATGAGGCCATTAATGCACTAGGCATATTGCCATCCTTGGCTACCAGAAGGGTCCTAAAGAGAGGACTAGTCTCTTTAAGTGCACTGCTGGACTATGCTGAAAGCTACACAAACATTCTATCCCTCCATGCGGATGCATATTTATTCATATTCTCGAAATATCTGACAATTTTAGCTAAAGACCACTTTGGAGACTATTAGCTATTCAGCATGATCAATGATTTAAAGAAAGGGATAAATCCTTTTCCTCTAATCTTGGCTAAAACAATTCTTAGTCTTGATGTTATGCAGTCTGAAGAAGCTAAATTTTTTCGTGGGAGCCCACTTCTGCTTTAGGTTTTTTTTAGAATAGATCGCCCTAAAAGGGGTTTTTGGCCTACTCTCTAGTTTTTCTTTTGCCTAGAAAGCCCTTATAGCTTTTTATTCCTAGTAGACTTTTTAAGGATAGACTGTCCTTATGGGTTTTCACCCTACCCTATGCTTGACTTTTGCTTAGGACACTTTCATAGGTTTTCATTCCTAACATCGAGTTTTTTTTTGGTTTGGCTATAAGAGAAGTTTTGCCTATTAGATGATCCTCCACCTCATGCCCTTGGATCTTTTGGCTTAAAGTATTTGCTATCTTGAGCCATTATGTGTTGTTTCATAGATATTGAATGATGAGTTTTGTGGGTAAGTGCTCTGACAGACGATTCTATAAGTTTTAAAAACCCCTAGATTTGCTTATAATACGTGTAGCGTATCAGTACGTTAGGCTGCATTCCTCTAGCCGACTTTCATAAGGTTACCTTTTGCATCCCTAACCATTACATAAGGCAATTCCATGAGACCTAAAGGATTGTTACCTTCCCATTGTCTTTGAGAGGTGGAGATATATCTATCACCTTAACTTTTGGTTATCATGACCTATAGAGGCAGTTACCACTAAAGATAAACATTGAACCTAGGGTTGTTTATAACTTTTTGACTTTAGATCTATATAAAGAATGGGTAACAAGCCCTTCTTAGGGCAACTAGACCCAGTGGCTAAGAATGGTTGGCGAGAGCAGCAGTAAGAGGTAGAAGACTCAAAAAAAGAAAAAAAAATAAGAACTTTTCTACTTTTATTTTATTCTTTTTTTGTTGTATTTAATATTATACTCCTTTAGTTTATAAAATGTTCAATCATGCTTATTAAAGTAGTCCTATCTAGTGGCATCATATTGGCATTTTATGATAAATGCAACAACACATTTCCTCATTTAATCAAGGGAAATCTTAATTACATCTTAAACTCCTATTGTCAATCAACCCTTATGGCTTTTCATGATTAACAATTTTCTATCAACCTCTAGTAGTTGCATAGGATGCTTTTTTTTTCTTTTCATCCTATCTGGGTACCCACTTTTAGCAAGGTTATTGTTTACTAATTTTTAACCCATAAGGCTATTATTTCTCTTCTTTTTCTCATTTATTTGTCTTTAGCCATAGAACTTTTTCAACTTGTATATATTCATTGGCTCATTTAACTTATTTCCATCAAAATCAATAAGGATCGCAATAAGCTTCGATAATATTTACTTAAGGATGAATGGCACCTCATAATTTGGTTTAAACTTACTCTTGGGTTAGGTAGCCCTAGCCTTATCTATTTGAGGACTAGCTCTCTTTTTTTTAGCTTGCGATTCTTCAGCCTTTTATCGAAGGCATGTGCCATCATTTTTTTAGTAAATTTTATTATGATAATTGGCTTTTAATTGCTTCTCATCTAGCAAATTCAACTATTGGAATCTCTATTCAACCCAGACGGTCTCAAGAGTCTTTGCCACTATTGCCACTCTCAATGATTGAAGCTTAATCTCTACTAGAATCACCGCATCTATTCTATACACTAAGAAGAATAGAGTAGCACCTATTGAAGTCTAAATTGTAGTCCTATATCCCTAAATAATAAAAGGAAGCTTATCAGGCCAGTCTCTATAAGTCATAATTATCTTGGCCAAAATCTTCTTAATGTTCTTATTTGTTGCTTTAACTACTCCATTGGCTTGTGGCCTATAAAGGAAGGATATATGATGTTGAATCTTGTATTTTTGTAATAGAGTCTTTGTTTCTGCTTGAAATTGGACACCGTTATCCAAAACTATATGATGAGGAACCTCGAATTAGCAGATTAAACTCTACTTTATGAATCTAGCCATCTCTCCTGCTATAAATCTCTTAAAAGATTCTGCTTCGACCCATTTCAAGAAATAATCAATAGCTAGTACACAAAACGATGCCCGTTCGAGGTTGTTAGATGTATCTCTTCCACTATGTCTGTCCCTCATATAGCAAATAGCTAAGAGGACGATAAGCTATGAAGTTATGATACTGGCACGTGTTCGAAATCCCCATATTGCTGACATTTGTGGCACTTTTACACATATTTCGAGCAGTCATGGTCTATAGTAAGCCAAAAGAATTCTTGGCACATAATCTTTTTGGTTAGCTTTAAACCATTCATATGTGTGCCACATGACCCTTTGTGTATTTCCTCCATGACATTTTTTTGTCTTCCTTTCCTTTAGGCAACGAAGCTAAAGACTGTTTACTTGCCCTTTGTATAGGAACCTATCTACATTAATAAACTAAGTTGACAAATTCTTTAATACCTTTTTATCCTTGTCTGTGGCTTCTTTGGAGAAGTTTTTATTTTCTAAATAATGTTAGATATCATAAAACCATGGCTTGTCTTTTTCTTGCTCTATTTCTATTACCTACTTTATCTCAAAGTAAGGTTTTTCAGAATTAGAAATGATTATTGGTTTCTTGATTACTCCTTTTGAATTATCCCACATGGAAACCAAGGTAGCCAATGCATCTGCTAGCTGATTCTCATCTCTTAGAACATGATGGAAGGTGCACATTTCAGACTATCAACTAATAGAACTTAGGTATTCAACATAAGGCATTAATCTTTCTAAATGGATGGTCCACTCTTCATTGCTTTGATACATTTTTAATGATGAATCCCGGAACATGTCAACTATTTTTTCACCAAGAGCTAGTAATGCTTTAAGTCTAAATATGTAGGCTTCGTGTTTTACTATGTTATTTGTTACTCTATGTCTCAGCTTTTTTTGCTAATGGCAACTTTTCTACTTCAAAGTAACTAAAATTACTCCTACTCTTACCCCTTTGCTATTTACTGGTCCATCAAAATACATCTGCCATACTTAGACTATGATCGAGTTTAAGTTTTCATCATAGAATTTGAACTCCAATTGCTCACCTTGTAAAGGATGATTGGCTAAGAATTCTAAGACTGCTCGTCCTTTTATAGTTGTCCTTGTTATGTATAGATTGTCAAATTCTTAAAGTAAAAAAAAAAAGCCATTTACTCATTATCCCCAGCAAAGATGGTGTCGTCTAAAGGTATCTTAATGGGTTGTGGTTAGACACTTCCTGTATAGTATATGATTAGAAATAGCATCTCAGTTTCTTTGAGGCCTACACCACTGCTTAGCAAATCTTTTCCACTTCTACATATTTAACCTCATAAGGAAGAAATTTCTTACTTAAGCAGTGAATTGCGAATTCAACCCCCATCTCATCTTTTTGTGCTATCATAGCCCCAATTGAACTTTCTTCAATAGATAGATAGAGGATCAATGGCTTTTTTTATACCTTAGTCATTGTAAAACTAGTGGATTTAGTAGATATTCCTTGATTATGTTGAAAGCTTTTTAACAGTCATCATTCCACTTAATCAGTTGGTTTTTTCTTAGAAGTTTGAAAATAAGCTCACATATTGTAGTGAGCTTAGCTATAAACTTGCTAATGTATTATATTTTACCAAGAAATCCCTTTATCTCTTTTTTTTTCTTTAGGATTGGAATTTCTCTAATAGCTTTAACTTTATCTGTAGCAACCCATACCTACAGATAATATTTCTTTCAATAAATTTTCCCATCTATTTTTCCCCCTAATTTATTGAAAGATTCTGCCTCTACCCACTTTGTGAAGTAATCAACTGCTACCATTATGAACTTATGCCTCCTGGAAACTAATGGCCTTATTTCCTTAATTATGTCAATTCCCCATGTTGAGAATGCCCATAGAGGTGACAAGCTAGTCAAGTTATTAGGTGGCAAATGACTTAGGTTCTTATATACCTAGCATTTGTTGCACCTTTTCAAGAAGTCACAACTGTCTAATTCCATGGTTGACCAGTAATATCCTAATCTCATGATTTTCTTCGTTAAATTCCTCCTATTCATGTGAGGACTGCATACCCTCTCGTGTACCTTCTTGAGCACTCTTTGTGACTCTATTTTCTCTGTATATCTAAGTTGTATCCCATCCATTTGTCTCTTGTATAACATACCTTAGAATGAGATAAACTAAGTGGATAACTTTTATAACTCCTTTTTATCTTTTTAAGTTGCATTCTCAGGGTATTGCCCATTTCTAGATAGGTTCAGATATCATGGTACTATGGTAAATTTGGATGAGGTTGCTCAGTGATAGAGATGACTATTCCAATATAGGTGGGAAACCTTATCTTGTAAAAATACATCTGCTTGGGCAGATCCCTTTTGGTAAGGTTTGACACTAACATCAAGGTGGTTAAAGCATCTGTAACTTGGTTTTGTTCCCTAGGGATGTGGTTAAATGTGCATCAATTAAATCCTTCGACAAAGTCTATGAGTACTCTGACATACTTACTTAAGTTCTCATCCGTGACTTCATAATCACCTTTTACCTGTTGGATAACTAGCATTAAGTCTCTGTAGATGTCAACCACTTTTACCCCTAGGTAATACAGAGTTTTGAGACTATAAACACATGCCTCGTATTCTGCCATGTTGTTAATGGCTGAAAATTCTAGCTTCCTTGCCAAGAACAACTGTTCACCTTTTGGACTATTGACTAATGCTCCAGCACCTGCTCCTTTTTAGTTAACGGCCCCATCGAAAACCATTTTCCATCTTACCTGGGATATTGCCCTCAAGTGTCCATCTAGGAATTTATATTTCTCCTATTTCTCTTTGATTGGGTGCTGGGCTAGGAATTTTGCTACAACCTAACCATTAATGGTTTTTTTTGTAATATAGGAGATGTCAAACTCCTAATGAAGTAATATCTAGCATTTCATCTTTCCTACCAATGATGGTGTGAATTATAAATACTTGAGTGGGTCATGTTTTGCCACTGCCTCTACTTTGTTAAATTGGAAGTAGTGATACAGCTTCTTTGATGCCTAGATTACTCCCAAACATATCTTCTCTACTTTTATGTATTTCTATTTGTATAGGAGTAGTTTCTTGCTTAGGTAATAAACTACAATTTCTATTCTAGCTTTATCCACTTGTGCAATTAGTACTCCTATTGAGGATCCTTCCACTGATAGGTACAGAATTAAGAGCTTACTAGGTTTTAGGGGTCTTAGAACTAGAGGGTTAATCATGTACTTCATATTGAATTAGAATGCTTTCTCATAATCATTATTCAACTCCTTCGATTGTCCTTTCCATATCAAATTGAATATAGGTTCAAAACTATTGTGAGTTTAGATAAAAACCTGCTGAGGTACTGAATTTTGCCTAGGAACCCCCTGATTTCTTTTTTGGATTATGGTGTAGGCATATTCAAGATGGCCCTCACCTTGTCCGGGTCGACCTCAATCCTTTTCTTACTTACTATAAACCCTAATAGCTTTACCGATGTGACTTTAAAGATGCATTTCTTAGGGTTAAGCCTTATGTTGAACTAGTCTAGCCTCTGGAAGAACTTTTCTAATGCTTCGAAGTGTCCTTGCCTTTTGTGGACTTCACTATCATGTCATCTACATATACTTTGAGTTTTTTATGCATCATGTTGTGGAATAGATTGGTAGCCATTCACTGATAAGTAGCCCTCGCATTTTTTAACTTGAAAGGCATTACCTTATAACAATATGTACCCCATTCTATTATAAAGGTGGTCTTGCACTTATTTATTACTTTCATCAAGATCTGATTGTATCTAGAGAACCTATCAATGAAAGAGTACATAGCGGCCATTGTTGTACTGTCCACCAACACATATGGGGAAGGGGGAATTCATCTTTTAGACATACTTTGTTCAGGCCTTGGTAGTCCATACACATTCTGACCCTTCTATCCTTTTTGAGTACTGGAATTATATTGGCAAGCCAAGTAGGGAAGACTATTTCCTCGATGAACTTTGCCTCAAGCAACTTGACTACCTTCTCTTTTACTTTCTCTGCCTATTCAGGTCTCATTCTTTGGAGCTTCTATCATACTAGAACAGCATGATTGTGCATTAGTGTGGCATGTTCCGCAATTTCTCTATCAATCCTTGGCATGTCATCATAATTCTAGGAAAAAATCCTTCCATAATTCTTTAGTAATCTCTCAAAATTTTCTCTTTCTTTGACAGTAGTATCATGGGCAATTAATATAATATTTGGTTGTTCATTGGTTCCAAGATTATAAGGGTTAGTTTTAATGCAATTAATGTCAAAAATGCTCATGTAATGATCATTTGACTGCACATTACCATCAGAAGAAAGTTTACACAAATAAGCAAATTCATTATTCATCTTATTAGAAAGAAAATCATTTGCCTCGAACAGGTCACAATGGTGCAATTCATCTATAAATATATCAGAGTTTTCTAGCTCAGGCATGTCCTCTAGAAGGGTAAGGTAGACTTCTTCAGTAGTTGGCAGCTTCGAGAAAACTTCTTTTGTCCACTGAACTTAAGTAAGGTGTTTTGATTCCCAATCTACAACATTAGCAAAATTTTTAAATCTAGGCTTATAGCGACCTTTTATTATGGCCTATTTTGGGGTCCCATCATACTTAATACCCTTCTACTTGACAAAGTGATGTTCCAACGAGTTACCTTGTCTTAGTTTTCCCTTTTTCCTCGAGTCATAGCCTAATCCCCTTATATCCTTCTGGCTATATAGCTATAGAGGCTTAGTGACACCTTGCAAGTTTTTCCCTAAACCAGTTTCTAGAAAGAAATCCATCTGCTTCATCATTTTAGACACAGTTGGGTCAATGTAATCATTATAAATTCTCACAACATGGAATCCATTGAAAGGCTGATTGGTGATAGGTAGAGTAGAGACAACATGATCAACATCGGCCTTTTTAGTAATGATGTTGCCTTCATGTGGGAACTTAATCATTTGATACAGAGCTGAGGGAACCCACCCCTAGCTTGTAGAACTATGGCCTTCCTAATAAGATAGAGAAGGTAGCCGGTATGTCGATAACTATGAACTCTACTTCATCAATGACTAGTCCAACTAGTACCTTAACTGTAAAGGACACCCTTTAGCTTGCCTCCTGGTGTCATCATAGGCCTTTATAGTGATGCTAAAGGGCAATAAATCTTCTTTCTTGATCCCCAAACTACATAAGAACTTTGCAAGGCAAACACAAA
>CANXYI011456812.1:0-18438 GCA_948208565.1 Hura crepitans | reverse complement strand
TGCAAGAAGTACGAAATTGTATGAATTGAGTATTCTGGAGGACCAGAGGGTCCAGAGGAGGAATAAGGAAGAAAAAAAATTTTGAAGTGTTTTTCTTTACAGGTTTAACTGGGCTAGGAACTACGGCAGCCATTATGCTGTTCGATTTCCTATAAATGTCTGGTAGTATCCAACACAAGTAATTCTAGTCATAATTTAACGGTCATTAATGGGAGGATGATTTGAGGGATAAAAAGGGCATGAAGAGTCTAAGTTGGTCAAGGTTCAGTCAAAGTTAAATGAAAGCCCTCTGGGAAAATCCTATGATGGGTGACCTCAGCGGGAAGTGACACCCTTTGCTTATTTCACATTGAGATAGGTAAAGGGTGTGACATAAACCATGGTTTTGAAACTATGTACACAACTACTGTGAACTCAGCAACGTTCCTTTGCCACTACTACTATAGTTAGGCATTTTTCGTTGTTGCAAAAATTTCAACAATAGAGGTTTCACCCTTCGATCGATTAAAGCCAAACATCTTTCTAATTCTCCAAATCCTATAGCAGTAGAGATTTCAGAGCTTTGGGTTCTCATTTGTTGTAACCAATAAGATTGTTCGACTTTTTCTTTAATTAACCAATTCTTGTCATTAAACAACTCTCTTTCTTTTTTTTTGGCACCTTTCTTAAATTCTCGTCTCCTTCTCTAGTCACCATATAAGTCTTTCTTTGTGCCACTGGCCATCTTCAGTATTGCTCACTGCTGCACCAAGGACCACATTTAATTTCGTTTAACCATATCTTTTTTTCCCTTTCGGTGTTTGATCTTTCTTTCTCTTTATTTCCCCTTTATTGCTTTCTAAAATTTTTAGTAGTTAGACCTCATTTCATTTCATTTATATTATTCTGCCCTCAAAATAAATCCTCGTAATAATCAAATCGACTTGCCCCTTTCACAATTATAGCATTTATCCCCTCTGACACATCTATAGGGTCTTCACTTCTTTTAACAATCTATCCGTGTTCTAAATTTTTTTCCATTAATCCCTATATAATTCAAACTCACGCAATTATGATTAATTAAACGTGAAGGTAACAATACATGGATGTCATATACCTTTCATCTCTTTTATTTATTTTTGGTTGTAATAGGTAGTTTACTTAACTTATTTTATGCGTAAAATGTAATTTGACATCAATGATTTTTCTACATAATTAATTAGTGATTTCTTAATAAAATGGTTTTGATTTTTCTTAATAAAAGTTACAAAAAAAGTATTTTATCAAAGGCCAATCTCCTAGAGATGGGAGTTGAGTAGTTGCTGCCAATTCTTATAAAATTATAGGTAATTGTTAGGTTAAATAACAATCAATAAATCACTCAATTTATGGTTGTATAATTTATATTTATGCTTTATTATATATTTTAAATATCGCAACTTATTTTCCTTATGTGTAAAAGTGATGCATATGCTTTTAACTATAATGCTTGCTTACATGATATGGGATTGATAAATATTAGAACATAAATAAAGGTATATTATTAGGGCATAAATAAGATTTAATTTCGAACCCTTTCTGGATAAAAGATCAGTGGTCCTAGTGTAGAGCCAGATGGCAACTCTAAACATTAACCACTTTGTCCCAAGTATATCAAAAATCTCCAGGCAACTCCACTGAGAACTGAAAATTTAATCCAAAAGTGCCTAAATAATATGCCTTCTAATATTTTAATTTTTATTAGTCTCACGTATTTCATCTTATGTAAACTGTGTCCCTTTTTACCTTATGTGGTGTTACAAACCATGAACCCATTTTTCATTCACGAATGGGAAATTGCTAACATATTTATCACTTATAAGTCTCGTACTTTCGGGTATATTAAATGGTGAACTAACTGATCATCATTACCCTGGATTAGAAAGACTTGTTAAAAGGGACCCTTGCTTGTAGGAGCCTTAAGCCTTTTTAACCGAACCATGAAACCCATATAGATAAGCTTAGCAACTTCCTCTAGGATGCTTGACTCTAAGAGTATGTGACTTATTGTAATTGCTATGTGGGGCTAGATCTATTGCACTTTTTATCTAGGATGGATTCAACCTAATTTCACTTTGAATAAGAATTAAACTCAACAGGCAATTATTTTTGCATGTGCTTTAAGTATGATAGGTCATTTGGCCTAATTAAGCCTATAATTAAACTTTATCCCCTGTTAAGGCTTCGATAATTCCACCTAGGAAAGGAACTGCTTAATCACATGTGTAGGAGGAATAAGGTCAAAAGGTTTATTGCTTGTGTTTGTTCATGCTACATCACATATATACCATACATATATTGCGTATTATTATGAATCATATAGTACATGTATATATTGATCATGTATCACATTTTAACCCCTTATTTTTTCAGCCATTATTGATCCCTCATTCATAACTTAGTGGAAGAGAGGAGGCAAGTGCCTTGGCAAAATAGATGATCAAGCACCAATCCCACCTAAAAGAGGAATCATGTCAGAAGATGAACTTGTCACCAAATCAATGCTGATGGAGGTTATGGGAAAGATGGAAAAGAAGATGATGATAATACTTACCAATGCCATGTCTAGCATGCATACTCAAAAAGAAGGGGGCCTGACTTCTGCAACTCACAACAAAGGAAAGGAGGTGGTAGATGAAACAGATGATCAAATGTCCAAAGAAGACAACCCTTTAGTAAAGAATACCTACAATAGGGTCCCTCCACCTAAGCAAACCAATAATGATAAGATATAAAAACTAAATGAAAAAATGGAGGCTATCATCACCTCGTCACTAAAGGGAAAAGACATGGACCTAGATGACATTAGCTTAAGGCTAGATCACACCATGCCTTACAAGTTTAAGATGTCTTACTTAAGCAAATTTGATGGGACCACAGTTCTAATGACCCATTTAAAGTAGTATGCTATAGCCATGAGATCTATTAATCTTTTAGAGGATCAGATAGTAAGCCTATTCAGTATGTCTATCACTAGTCAGGCTTTGGACTATTATCATTACTAGGAGAGAAGAGTTAAAGAGAACTAGGTCGAGCTAGCAAGGGCCTTTAGTAAACAATAATCTAATAATACAAGCACTGAAGTAACCCTAAAAGCCCTTAAGCTAGTAAGATAGAAACCAAGTGAAACCTTCTCTTATTACCTTGAATGATAGAGGGCTAAGGTGTTGAAGATGAGAAACAAGTCTGATAACATTGACCAAATAATGATGTTCATCTGAAATGTTAATGGTTACATGAACAGTGGGCTCACAGCCAAAGATATTACTACTTAGGAATAGTTAAAAGATATTGCTATTGACCTGGAGATAGCCTATCAGAATAAGGTATTCAAAAGGATAGGCAATTCAAATTATTTTGATAATAATACAAGGGGAACTACCAAAACTATAGATGTAAATGCTACACAAAGAAAACACTGCTCCAACCTAGGAAAATCCTTATCTTGGTGTTTGACGAAGCTAGTTAAAGAAGGCAAGCTACAACCTCTCTAACCTCAGAATAGCCCTTTACATCCTAATCATAGGCATAAGCAGTATTACGCCTATCATCATAGAACAAGCCACCTCATGGACAATGCAAGCTCCTTAAAAAAGCCATACAAGAATTAATTGATACTAAGAAAATACCAGATCTAGAGGCCCAATTAAACTAACTTTCTAAGCACAATCAAACTTTATGCCTACTCAAATCTGGATTACTCAAAGAATATGTGTTGAGAGATATTTATGGGTCTAACCACGAGATAAGTGAAAGGGGTGAGAGCAAGTGAAGCCATCCTCATGTTTAGCTTCTATGAGAGTGAGCTTTAAGAGAGCAAAGGTTTTTGGAATAGATTTTTTCATGAAGATCCTCAAGAGGGTAAATGAGAGGAAATACTAGTTGAGAGACAAATAGTTGAAAATGTTGAGAAAAATGGTTGAATCCTTTTAGAAAAAGAAACTGAGACTAAATAATCTAAAGATGAGGGAGTACTCAAGCAGCTAAAGAAAATTTAGGCCCACATTAGCATATAGGACTTATTAATTCTTCACAATCCCATAAATAAGAAGTAGTTGAAGCTTTGGGACAATTTTTAGTATCTGCCACCACTACACCTAAAGAGCTAGTCCAGTCATGAAAATTGGGAAAACTAGAATAATCACTTTCTTAGATGAAAACCTACCCCTAGAAGGAAGAGAACATAACTGGCCATTTTTCATCAAGGTTGAGGTGAATGGGAAGAAAATGGGATATGCTATGGTAGATAATGGCTCATCGTTATATGTGTGTCCAATCAAAATCTTAATAGGTTTGAGTATCAAAAAGGAAAACTTAGTGCCCTCCAACATCACCATCAAAACCTATAATGATATGCATAGACAAGCTAAGGGCTCGTTTACCACAAAGGTCCAGGTGGGGCCTATTATGGATAGGGTTGAGTTCACTATCATTGACATCTCAACAACATTTTTAGTACTACTTGGTGGTTTCATAAGTTAGGGGGTCCTTTCAACTCTGCACCAAATGATTAAATTTCCTATGAAGGTAGTATAATCACGATTAAAGTAAAAATTGACCATGCAGTTTTCACTTTTGCTATTGCTAATCAACCATTCAATGGATTCCACATTACTGGAATATATGAAAATTACATGAACCCTACAATGTCTAAAATTATAAAGAAGATGAACTTTTTACTAAGAACTGGCCTATGTAATAATGTTCAAGGGATAACAAAACCATTATAGATCAAGAGCTGAAAAGACACCAATAGACTAGAGTATAACCAAAGTCTAGGAGTTAACTTCGTGAAGCAAGGAAATATAAAGTATGATGGAACCCCATAACTAATGCTGATAGTTGATTGTTACAAGCTCGGGTTTGAGATATTTATAGACATAGTAGATTGGGAATCGGGAAGCTTGAAACATGTTTAATAGTGGGAAAAAGAGATTTTTCTAACCTTAGTAGCAGCCGATGAAATTTATCAAACCATAGTTAGAAATGTGCCTGATCTAGATCATATAGATGACAATTTAATTTTTGATGAATTATATTTGTCCGACCTCTTTGTGTGAATAATTTTCTTAGTAATAAAGTGAGCAATGATTTGCATATTTGTGCGATGTCTTTCCTGATGGTAGCATGCATTCTAATGATCATTACATAAGCATTTTTTACATCAATTGCATTACAACTAGACCATTTAATCTTGGTATAAATGAACAACCTAAAAATATGTTAATTGCCATTATATTACTACCATAGAAAGGGAAATTTTGGGAGATTACTAAAAAAGTATGAAAAAAAATATTTGCTTGGAATTATAAAGACATGTCTGGTATTGATTAAGAGGTAGCCAAACATGCCATTCCAACTCATGATCATTTTCCCCTAGTTCACTAAAAGCTAAGAAGAATGAGACCAGAATGGGATGAAAAAGTCAAAAAGGAAGTCATTAAGCTATTAAAAGCCAAATTCATAGAAGAAATAGTCTTCCTTACCTAATTAGCCAACATTGCCCTGTACTGAAGAAAGACAAAAGGGTTAGGATGTGCATCGACTATAAAGACTTAAATAAAGCATGCCCTACAGATGACTTCCCTTTACCTAATATCGATGTACTGATTGATAGTGCAGTTATAGTAGCCATGTACTCCTTTGTAGGTGGGTTCTTAGGATACAACCGAATTCTCATAAAGGTGATAGACAAATTCAAGATAACTTTCATAACAAATTGGGGGACATATTTTCATAAGGTTATACCTTTTGAACTAAAAAATGCGGGAGCAACATATTAGAGAATGGCCACTAAAATCTTTCATGACATGATACACAAAGAAGTGGAAGTCTATGTGGATAATATGATGGTCAAATCAATAGAAAGAGAAGGACATTTTGAGGCCTTGAAGAAGTCTTTTCAAAGATTAGGCTAGTTTAACATGAGACTCAATCCCAAGAAATGCATTTTTAAAGTAATGTTGGGAAAGTTGTTAGGATCTATGGTTAGTAACAACATAATTGAAGTGGATCCCAATAAAGTAAAGGCAATTCTAGAAATGCTTGCTTCTTATATTGAAAAAAAGGTTCGAGGGTTCTTAAGAAAGTTGTAATATATCGGCTGATTCATAATAAAGCTCACATTTTCTTGTCAACCCATATATAAACTCATGTGAAACCAACCTTGTGAATCGAACAATGATTACCAAAAAGCATTTGAGGCCATAAAATAGTACTTAATCAACCCACTAGTCTTAAAGCCACCTACACTAAGGAAAGCCTTAATCTTTTACCATATAGTAGAATAGAATTCCATTAAAGCCCTTATCACACAAATAGACAAGTTTAAGGTAGAATTTACAGTTTATTACTTGAGTAAAAAGCTACTTCCATATCAGCAAAAATATGTGCAAATGAAAAAAATATATTTAGGAGTGATCTAGGTCTCCAAAAAGCTCCGCCACTACTTTTAATCATATAAATTCGAGGTAGTAGCAAGACATGATTCCGTACAATATCTACAGACGGCACCATAACTAGTAGGCAAAATGAGCAAGTGTATTCTATTACTAGAAGAATTTGACATTTCTTATATAACCAAGAAGACCATCAAAGGACGGACAGTAGTAGACTTTTTGGCACAAAAACTAATTGAAAGTGATGAGGTAGAGTTCGAATTTCTAGATGAATACTTAGGGGTAATATTTTAGAAGGGATGGAAAATATATTTTGACGAGGCAATTAATTAAAAAGGTACAGGATCCGGTGTATTGGTAATCAGTCTAGAAGGAGAACACATGTTTTTGGCAAGAACGTTAGACTTTTCAACCATCAATAATATCATCGAATATGAAGCAGGCATCAATGGGATTGAGACTTTATTCCTACTAGGCATAAAAATGGTCAATGTGTACGGAGATTCCATATGGATAATTTAGCAAGCGAATGGTAATTGGGAAATCAAATTTGACAATCGCAGCAGGTACATCAAAATAGTCACAGATTTGTCAAAAGCATTTGACATATATACCTTTCATCACATTCTAAAAGAGCAAAACCAAGTAGCCGACACTTTGGCAACATTAATGTCAATGGTTGATTTCACTAAGAATGACATGCTTAAGCTAATTTATTTTACTAAGCTAAGATATCTGACATACACTAGCATAGTTAGCATAATAGAAGTGGGAACGAATGATGAACTTCTTTGGTATGATTACATTTAGATATACCTAGAGATAGGATATCCAGATCATGAGATTAAAAAGGATAAGAAAGTACTACAAAAGCTATCTACTTAATTTATTTCCTTTCAAGGTATGTTATACAAAAGGCACTATGATGGTGTTTAACTTAGATGTGTGGAAGAATCGAAAGCTCAGAAGATACTAGTGGAGGTATATAAAAGTGTTTATGGTCTGTATATGAATGGGAGAAATTTAACAGAAAAGATAATAAGGATGGGATATTACTATTTGGCAATAGAGGCATATTATTACAAATTTATCAAGAAATGCCATAAGTGCTAGATTTATGCCAATTTAAGCCATCTACCATTAATGGAATTGACAAGTTTATCTTCTCTATAGCCCTTTTTCTATATAGGGAATTGACATAATAGGAGAGATAAGGCCATCTGTAATGAGAGGTTATAAATACATAGTTTTGGCCTTTGACTACTTTTTAAAATGGATAGAAGTAGAATCTTTCAATAAATTAGGGGCAAAGCATATGAGTAAATTTATTGAAAGAAACATCATTTATAAGCATGGGCTACCACAATAAGTAATTTCAAACAATAGAGTATAGTTCCAAGGTGAAACCAAATAGCTCTTACAGAAGTATGGGATTAAACACCATAAATCTTCCCTCTACAAGCCTCAAGCTAATGGTGCAGTGGAAACAGCCAACAAAAATGTCAAGAAATCTTACAAAAAAGATTCACTTAAAAGGATTAGGTAACAATATTACCATTCATACTTTGGGGTTATAGAATGACTATGAAAAGCTTAACAAGTGCTATGCCATACTTACCGGTATATGGATGAAAGCTGTACTACCAATAAAAATAGAGGTCTTTTCATTAAGAGTAGTCTTAGAGAAAAAGTACCAAAAGCTAAATGGGCAAAGGCTAGATATGAATAGTTGGTGTTAATTGATAAGAAATGAATGAAGGCTTTGTATCACATGCAATTGTATCAAAAGGAGTTTGTTAGGGCCTATAATAAGAAAGTTAAGTGATGTTCCATTTGAGAAGGCAATCTTGTCTTAAAACAAACTAGGCCTTTATTAACAGACCCCATCGGAAGTTTAGACCTAATTAGGAAAGCCCACACATGGTGAAAAAAGTATTCAAGTATGGGGGCATCAAAATTTTAGATTAGAAGGTAACAAATTTGTAGAACCCGTAAACATGAATAGACTAATGAAATATTTTTGTTAAAAAAAGGAGTCTACAAAGCTGAAATCCCTAAAAAAAGCAACTTAGGCAAAAATTAGAAGACCCCAATGACGTGAAGACTTGGAAACAAGCACTTCATGTAAAAGTTAAGGGAATTAAGAGAAAATATTCAATCAAGAAAACATATAAAGGCTAATTGATAATGGTAGTATTATTAAAGGGCAATTAATATATTTAACATGCTTAAGCGAGTTAGTCCTAATGTAATTAATGTTAGAGACACTTTGTCATAGTCATTGGTGTGTAAATTACCTTCTAGCGAGAAGCATCCTACAAATAATTGAACTCTAAAAAGCTAAATATAAGTTTTCTTTCTAGATGTAAACGATGTATCTTTATTTTTTCCCTTTAATAAAAGTGTTCTATTGTCTCTTAATGTACTTGTAATCCGACCTTTGTAATAGTCATCCACACTTATATTGATGACTTTATGATCAAGCATGTTTTTTAGCACATAACGATGTTTCCACAAATTAGGATAGAAATGCAAAAAATGCCATGTTAAGGAACCACCTTGAAAACTTAACAGTTCGGGAGGAATCCATTGTTTTAAACCAAATTGTGTCTGAATTTGATAAGAAATATATAAGGTTACATGCCTCAATTCAGCTAATGGAACATAGCCCGAATGAGTGAGAAATCTTCCACCAAGGACACATTCATCGAATCTCGTTCATAGTAATCCCACTAAGCCACACAATCTAAATTTCCTTAGTGTTAAATTTCCTCTCAAATCTCCTTTCATAATGATGATTAAAGGCATATTTATCTAAATCTTTTTAGGGGGCAAAGCAAGTAGCTTTAGCTTTTCTTGTAGCCATATCTAAAAAAAAGCCGTCAACTCACAAAATCCAAAAAAAGACCATTTAAGTAAAAGTTAGGCAAACTCACTAGTGTAAAAACCCTTATAGGCACATTAAAAAAATTAAAGTAATAAAACCCACTAGTGTGAAAACCTAGTAATAGTTGCACTAGGCAAAAATTAGGGCAAAAATCTGCTAGGGGAAAAACCCACCAAAATGTGCTCTCTAAGTGAAAAGGAAACAAACTAGTAAAAGCAAAGAGCTTCCAGCTACAAAGTTGATATCACCCTCTTTTAAGGCATCTAATTCTTGGATGGTCTCAGAAACAATGATACCAAAAAGATTATTCCTAGAACAAACTCTAGCCAACATTTAGAGTATTTTATAATTACAATGTTTGTCCTCACAAGTGATCGATAACAAGTTACCAAAAATGCATAACAGGATGTATTTCACCCATTTTACGAAACCGAGCAAAAACTGACTAGCAAAATTAAGAATTATTTATAGAGAAATGGGACTTACACTTGGGATGACTTTTTGAGCTACTAAGGGTGAGATCCCTTAGGTAAGTACAATGTCCTAGGGTATTGATCGTCAAAGGAAGGAAGCATAATAAGGGTATGTAAAGAAAGTCTAAATTTAAGATAGCAACAAACTCTTCAGGTGTAGGGGAAATCTCTTGATGATTGAAGTTGAAAACATAAAAAATAAGGTCCCAATAGTAAAAAGTACATAAAGAAAATTAGGGTCTTTCTTTACCTTATTCAAAAATCTGATGGCAGAAAAAGGAGCAAGAATCAGAGAATCCCAAGTGGTTTCGAATATAGAATCTTTGATAGTTGATAAGTGAAAGGAGGATTATGATGAAATGTGATAAAACACATTTTAGAGAGAAATATTCATAAAAACCCAAAACACAAGCCCTAGCATGATAAGGATAAGGAGATCCAAGATATGCTAGGATGTCCACATGAACTAAAAAAGGGACATATCATTGTCAAGTGTGCACGGACTTCATCTAACCATAATAAAAACATGCTTTACATCTGCATGGACTTCCACTTGGATAGTCTCAACACAAGTCTGCATGGACTTCCACTTGGATGGCTCTAACACTAGTCCACACGGACTTCGACTTGGATAGTCTTGACATAAGTCTACATGGACCTCATTATGTAGAAATATCTGGACCACATGAACCTACACTCTTTAAATGAGAATTGTGGTTGTAAAATTCTTTTATAATAATTTGAAACATTTGTACACAAAAGGTTAAAGGCTTGTAGTTATAAGAAAAATGTATATCCTAAAAGAAAAAAGAAAAATTATAGCAAATGTAAAAAAAAAAAAGAAAAAATGTAGCAAATGTTTAAAACATATATGCAAAATGTGTATCAATATAAGCAAGGCATAGATAGAGAAGTAATCCTCATTCCTCCTCCTCCTCACTCTCTGTGTCCTCATTATTAGAAAAGAGCACTAACTTCTCAGTAATCTTCAGAGTCCATAGTTTTTTGCACAAATCGAAGCGATGCCACTCTCTTGACTAGTTCATTCTATAAAAACATAAGGAATTAATGCAATTAAACATCTCATGCATATGTACATAACTAACAATTGTAGGAAAAATCACTATAAGGACACAAGTCTCATCGATCATAGCTCTCATGAAAGCCTCTACTACTCGAGTAGTCCTCTTGATAGAATGCCTCTTAACCTGTCAAAATTCAGATGATAATGTCAGAAATAGCAAAATTAATGAACCCACACAACAAGAAGTCATAAAAAGTATACCAAGGTAGTGTCTGCAAACTTGAAATGCATGGGCCAACCATCTTTGATCCTAAGGCATACCCAGGTTAACTCCCCATTAGCTCCATAACACATCTAGCTTAACTCAGGCATATCGGTAAGAGTACCAACAATCTCACCAGGCACGGATTGAAGCTAACAGCTAGAGAAGCAATAGCAAAAGATTGACCTCGAGGAGTATGAACAAAAGGAAGGAAGAACCGAGAGCCACTTATCTGAAGGCAACCCTCATCCTCTTCCTTGAGGAGAAAGGTTCGGTCTTTAAAGTAGAAGCAGAAGCCTACAAAGCAAATAAAGTTAGAAACCACACTTGGGAAACCAAGATAGAAAGGAAAAGTATACCTAAGCAGTAGGGCCAAAAGTGTAGAGCACTCGAGTTAGCAAGTGAGCAGATGCCTAGGAGGGTTGCTCTTTCTCACCAGTCTCTACTAAGGTATCTTTTAAGATCTTAGCAGTCATACCTTGTACAAACTTAGGTCATCAGTGTATCTCCCAAGCAACATCGAGTTAAGAGGACTCTAAGGGACATGGCGAGCATCAAGCCCCATGTGCTAGCTCAGCACACGCTCTCTCAGAAACTAGGAGTAAGTCTCTGGGGTGGTCAGTAGCATCATATAGGAGGATAGCTCTTGAGCATGATATAGAAACTCAGACATCTCCTTTAATGGGAAAACCTACCATGCCAAATCAATTTAAAAAGGAACTTATAGACACTAGGTTTCTGGTGCTCTCGTGTTCATATTGCCTAATGATGAATGAAAAAAGAAAAATTTTGATAAATAAGAATGTTATCACCAAATTTAAAATCCTTTTTATAAAATTACAGAAAAATAGTTAACTTTTAATTATAGACTCTAACCCGGCCTGACAAGCTCACAGTGTAATCCAAACATGAGAAAAATGAGCGTATGTTGTAGGTTGAGAAAAACTTTTAGAAAAAATTAGTTAAAAATAAAAAAATAAAGTTTTAAAAATTTCACCATTTTGGGATAAAACAGTGTCGTTTTGGCACCCAAAACGGCTGATTGGCTTGACAAAAATGACTTTTTTAGGGGCCAAAATGACCGTGTTCCCTTCATCAAAATGGCCATTTTGGCTTCCCAAAACAACATCATTTCATGCGTTAGAGTCCTGCGTGGACTCCTAAACAGGCCACAAAAAAAAGGCCATTTTAGTGGTGAAAACAGCCATTTCACTTTGGAAAATGGTCATTTTGGCCAAAATGCCCATTTTTCTATGGCTAAAATAGCTGTTTTTAGTATTGATTTTTGTGTATATAGGTTGAACTCTGTGCCAGTCTAAGGAGTCGACTTTTCTCAGTAAGTACACACCTAAAAATGCGAGAAACACTTTTTAAACACCTTTTTTCTGATTTTTAGAGATTCTTTTAAAACTTTTTGCCTATTTTCTCTCAAGTTAATTCCTGAAGGCAATTATACATGGTGGGTTGACCAAATCCTCTTCTTCTTCTTTATTTTCTTTTTCTTTTTGCATCCGTCTTCTAGTCAGGTGTGGTACCCTTTTATTTTATTTTATTTGTTGCCCATTTACCAATTAAATATGGCAACCATATTTTATTTAGGTACTCATCTACTAGTTAGATGTAGTACCCCTATTTTATTTGCTTATTATTATATTGTTGTTCTTTATTTTTTTGATTCGATTATCATTCATTCTCTTTCCATATGTTATTCAATTATTTTTATTCCTTATTTCCTTTATTGCTTGTTTAATTGTTTATTTCATATCATTTTTATTATTTATTCTTTCTATCAATTTCATCATTTGTTTCATACTAACATTGTGCTTTTGTTGTAATGCAAGTTGTATGAGATCTAATGGGGTTGTATTTAATCTATCTTTTTCCTCCTGTCAAACATCTGGTGAAGTTGACCCTTTGATATTTTTCTCCCTTTATTATTTTATTTTCATTTGTTTATTTTGTCTAACCCTTATTTTCTTCTTAATTTTCTCATTTTGTTCTATTTTATCCTCATTCTATTTTTATACTGTTAGATTGTTTTTTAAGTAATTTTCATGTAATTTATATTTTCTTTTCAGTTAGAATGTATTTTAGGCAATTGCCATGTAATTTAATTTTCATTCTAATTGTTTTCCCATATATTCCACGAATATTGTAATAAGTAGAAAACAATTTTTACAAGTTATTAAAAAAATAACCAAATTGTTTTATACCTAATTAACTAATATTTTCCTAATAAAACGTGTTTTGATTTTTTCATAATAAAAGTCACAAATAATAAAACTTATTTTCTGAACATTGGCATGTGAGAACTAATGTTCTCAAAATAATCAAGTACCCGGTTTAATGTATGATATTCTTTAATTTCATGTATTTTCCCTGTAAATATGTATGTTTTATTATTTCTTTATGTGATTATATATTTTATTTTAATTATAAAACCTATTTGAGAAAAAGGATAAAATTATAAATTTAATTTGAAATTCTATATTAACTTGAGGTATAAATAAGAATAAGGTTCCAAACCACTCTGGTTTTGGCCCTACAAGGTGTTTGCCAACTTCAATTGGATGGCGACTTCTACTTTATAGTGCCCAACTCGCTCCTTCGAGGCTAATTGAATAGGAATGACTTAAGATTCTTTTAATTTCCTTCTTGTCTTTTGGGACTTGAGAGGTGAGATTTAGGTTGAGTCCTTGGTTGTTTCGATTTGACCTGCCTCAAAAAGGAAGGAATGTAAATAGAACCATGTAAGCATTAATTCAAGATTCAATAAACCAAATCATAACAGTATGTTTATATTTATAGGATTACTCATGGTGGACCAAGCTAAAAAGCTAAGATACTGATGATGCTACAATAAGGAAGAGGCATTCCAAGGCTCTGAAGCCAGCCTAACCCATCTATCCATTACTAGATAGTGGAAAAGAATGTCCAACTCATAAGGGTAGGGCAATAGATGTAACTCATATGCCTAGACCTAAAAATGAAAGAGTAAAAACCATTATAAGCATTCTTAGAAATAATCAAACAAGATAGGAAAAAGGTCTTTTACTAGTGCCCTTAACATGAAGCCCTATAAAAATCGATGGCTTTTCTTAGTGTGCGTGGTTATGGCCAAACTCTTTAACATCTAATTGAGAGAAGAGCAACACTAGTTTCAAGATTTGATATCCTCCAATACAGAAAGGAAGCTTCAACTAACATTGCCATTAGTATTGGCAAATAGGGTGGTGTTTAGCAAATATAGAATGAAGTAATGCACGTACTAATTGAGCTCAAGCTGACCAGATTGAGGTACATCCATCCATCTCTCACATAAGTTTGTACAACGAATGCTCCTAGAATAGTCTTGAGGCATGAATCCTAATAGGCCTCTCACCTCTTAGAGTTGAAGAGATAGGTAACGTTGGCAAGAGTTAAAGGTGATGGCTTTTCCAATGCATGAAACTCTAGTAAGAAAGCCCAATCAAATAAAATTATCGTCAGCTACCCAAACTGTATGAGGAAGGTATAAGTAGTGTCAATCCATCTACCCAGAAGGGCCCTGAGAGCTTGCAGGTCCCTATGGAAGTCTTCTCTTACCAAATGATCAATAAACATATGGAAATCGGTCAACTTTACCCATTCATTGACCAAAACGGGCATAATAGAATATCATTTTTGAGGTCCAAATAAGGTACCCCCACATTTAAGATGTCTCTATAATAAAAAGACAACATATGTAAGTATACACACAAAAGCAACTTAAAAGCACAAAAACTATTTTAGGATACAAACAAGCCTGCATGGATCTTTAACTATCAAGAAAAGAGTCCACACAAACTAGCCAAGGACAAAGCCTAAAACATATGTCTGCATGGACCCAACTTACCCATATCTGCATGAATGTTCATCAGTGTACACATAGATACTCATAATCTAGTAGAAATCATGGAAAAAATAAGATGACATGATTACACTCATAATAAGTCTACACAGACGCAAACCACACACATTATAGGTCTGCACAGACCTAAATCACACCCAAACTTTATCTGCATAGATAGAAAATCACATCTCATACAGAAAAACATAAATCATAAGAAAATAAACCTAGACATTATGTCTGCATGGATTTCTTTACTCCAACCAAAAATGTCCGCACGTATCTCTTTACCCTAACTATCTAAGTTTGCACAGACTTATCAAACTAGAAACAGTTCGCAGGGAAGAAAAAAAGGCAAAAAACACATCAAATCACAAAAAGAAATAGAGGAGAACTAAAAACTAATATGCGGGTACACTTTTAAGCATACATGGTGGGTGAGATTGCCAAGATTAGTGTCAGGTTACTAAAGTGCACTTCGTTCACTGGAGTGGCATTCTTTGGGTGGTTCACTATCATAAAGGGCAGAAAACCCTCAAGGATGGGCATAAAAATGTCTACCATTGGAGTAGGAGGCGAGCAAACCATTAGAGATGGAAAGGCAAGTGTCGCTAGCAGCTCTTCGATAACCATAGATCAGTCAGAAGGGGAAAACAAAGTTTGGGATGCCATTTGAGGTATTTTTGTTTAAGAAAATACAAGAAACCATTAGTAAGAAAGAAAAAATGAAGAAAAAAAGTGGAGAAAGAAATAGAAAGTCAATAGTTTTGAAGTTATCGAAAAAGTCCACATAGATTTGTTAGTGCGATTTCAAGATGTGCATCTGCACGGACTTAGACCATGAAGCCTCACTCTCATAGGCCAATCCTAGAACCTTATCCATATAGACTTTGTTCATGGACTTAATTTTTCTGAATTTTGTCTGCACGGACCTATTTCACATGTAGGCTTATTCTCACCAAACCAAGTATGCACAGACTTAGTTTGTCTGAGGTACCCTAAAACATAACTTTTAAAGAGTCTAGAAATAATTAGACTAAAATAAAAAAGCATAATAAGCACTAACTTTCATCAAAACGTGACTTTACATGTAAAATTTGCATATCAAAAGCCATTCTAGTCATATTTGGTCAATTGATCTTCATTTGCTTTTTTTCCAATCGATAAAACAAAATTTAACTCACATTCAGCATTCTTCACCAATATATTTGAATTCAAGTCATATTGAAGATATTTATGTGATCAAAAAGCATGATTTGTATATTTTCTATTCGGTTAATTTATTTTATTTAGTTTTTTAACTAATAAAATAAATTCAACCTCCATTTTCAAAATAATTAATTTTCTCATCAGCATTGGTCAATTTGTTTTCATTTAATTTTAAATTAATAAAATGGATTCAGCCTTAGTTTTAACAAAAATTCATCATTTTCTTTATATATCTATTTTCCATTCATTAAAAAAATATTTATGTGATTAAAAAATGTGTGTCATTTGACTCAAAAGATAAAAAAAGGGTAAAAAATGGTCAATCCATTTAGTTTCTTCAAACTAATAGACTTAACCTTCTATTTTGAATTGTTTTAAATAAAATTAAACATTCTTGATAGTTCTATATGTTGTATACCCATGATGAAACATTCATACAATAAAAAATCTCTTAATTTTTTATAAATGAAATTTTATTGAACTTTTTTTTACTGATAAAATTTCTAACAAACATCATTTTGATGTTTTTCTAACAAATTCAGCTCAAAAAGTTAATTTGTTATGAAAGAAAAGAGGGAAACTTACTTCCAACGTTATCATATTCGACAAAAGTGCTTCAGCATAATCTAGCTTGATCTATTCCTTTTAAACAGAGAAATAAGTGATTGTGATTGATATGAAAACACTATAGTTAATTCTGATATCTTGATTTATGAAAACCTAAGATAAAATGAAGTAGAATTAGCTTTCAAATCCATTTCATCTAAACTATAAAATGCGGTTTAATTTCCTTAAACATTAATGATTGACTAACAATTTGCCTTATTAGTTCCTCTTTATCTAATAATTCAGCTTTGAAAGCCAATTTTAGAGGCACAACATACCAATAAAGCAAAAGTTCTAGTTCTTCAAAAAAGCAAACTACCTATAGAAAAATGGGAACTGCTTGCTTTAAGCATTACCACAACAGTCTCTAAAGGATAATCTAGTTCAACAACAAAGATGCAAACATCAACATTTCAGCTTCAATCTATCCCTTTTATATTCTTTCTTTGGGATTCAACTTTACATTAATCCACCATTCACATATTTTCTTCTTTTTAGATTCAACTCCATGTTAATCCTTTATATTTTCTTTTTTATTTGGATTCACCTTCACATTAATCCATTATGTATTTCATTTTTTTGGATTTGACTTCAAGTTAATCCACTATTATCATATATTTATTTCCCTTGGATTCAACTTCACGTCAATCCATTATCATTTTTTTTCATTTCAGATTTAGCCTCACAAGCCAATCCAACACTCAGCACATTCGATCAAATCAGGTCAAAATTACTTGACTATTTTGTTATTTGCTATTTTACTTTTTCATTTTTTGCATCACACACTAAATTGGGGGGCCAATTGTAGATGCCCTACTTTTAGGACCCATGATGATAACTAGAGATGGGTCCATACTGCAAGACAAAGAAGCTTAAACTTATGTCCACACGAACTAACTAATGACCAAGCCAAGCCTAAGTCCACATAGACTATGATTAACCTAGTCAAATCTAAAAAGCCCATAGACCACAACTCAATTAAACCTATCAAAAGCCTAAGTCTGCATGGACTAAGGTATCACTAGAGTTAGTCCGTATTGACCTTTCGATGAAAATCTTTTAGAATCTTAGTCCTTCTATTTATACTCTAATTCTTAATCCTAATAGAATTCCCTTTCTTCTGGACAGGAATACTGCCTAGAAACACTATAAATACCCTTCTCAAATAATAGAGAGGATACTTCTGATTATTTAGAAAAAGCCTAATTCCGTGAGTCTAAGGCGTTAAGACTCCAAAGTAGGATTTGCTTTACTAGTCCTTTAGCCTATACAAAATAATTATTTCTTTCAAAACCCAACCTTTTATCTTGCAGCTTGATGCAATATCTAGGTAGGTTTTGAGGTCACCTTAATTATACAAATTTTCATTCTTCCCTATGGTTTCAGTGATCTCCAAGGATTAATTGGTCATGTAAGGTTATCCTCTGTAATCCCCACATCAATTATAGGAGTGAGATAATGACTTATCATGCATACACATTTATCTTGCACATTTTTTAAACCATGATTATAAGTTTTGCCTAATGATGTAAGGCCACATATACATCACCCTTGAAATGGTTGAGTTCGCATGGACGTATGGTTAATGTTATGATTATGTTGTTTAGTCCATATGGCCTATGCTTGATAACAATTCTATGTTTCATCTTTTATATTATGTTTTAACACTCATTCCGTACTTGATAATGCTTCA
>CANXYI011456654.1:0-12396 GCA_948208565.1 Hura crepitans | reverse complement strand
CATTTATCTTGTCAGGCCTATGAAATAGACTCAAAATAAAGGAAATGTAGATTTAAATTAATTGATGATGATTTATGACAATAATTTTAATAAATACACCCTCAATGGCATTTTGGTAATTATGAAGAAATTATGACATTATCTAAATAATGTCAAACATTTGACATGTTACTCACACACTATCTCTAAACCATTATTTTATGTTTTCTTATAGGTGCTACTGCATATTGCATGTTTTAAATGGTTTAAATTCGCTATTGAGTTTTATACTCAGTGTACCTATGCTGTGGATTACAGGTAACTAGGATAAGTAGGCCAGCCTTGATGATCATGAAATATAGCCATCCAAGTGTGGATGGCTAAAAAGAATAGTTTTTCTTTTAGTGGTGGCACTCACGTAAATCTTGTAGGTTTGGGCCAGCATGCTTAGAAGCTAGTAAGTATATATATAAAACATAGATGTGATATATATAAGTAGGTGTTGTATGTGTTTTAGTTGCTTGTAATTTTGATAACTGTGGGCCTGAGGCCTATGCGATTAATTCTAATATGTGGCAGATGTGTGTTGTTGATTGACTAGGGGACCAGAAGGGTCCAGATGGAAGTTTATGGGTTGTTTGCTTACAAAAGTGTTTTTAATAAATGGAAAAAAAATTTAGTATGTCACCTGGGTAGCCGTTATGTTGCACAATTTTCCATGACCTGGAAAGTGTCGGTAAATGATTTTTCTAAGTCTATCAGTACATATGTGAATATGATCAAGGATTGGACATGGCGTTTAAGCAAAACCTCATAGATTTCTAGAACAGTCCATAAGTGTTAAGGAGTTTACCTTTAGGGCAATCATAGGATGGGTGACCTATTGAGCAGCGTATTGCTTGTTAGGTTTCTTCAAGAATTAGATAAGGGGTGTCACATAAAGGATGGTTTGGCACATGTGGCACTCCCATATGTGTCACACCTTATATATTAAACACATGAATGGCTTAGATTGTGCCATGTGTCAATCTAATAGTCCGTATTAATCAAATTTATGTTTTAAGCTTCAAAATTTCAAAAAAATTGCTCAAGGCCTCTAAAATTCATACTTTCAATGCCAAAAAATTCTCGATAGTGCCCATTAAGGGCCTTGTAAAATATCAGGTGAAAGCACCAAAGGGAACTAGGGTAATTATTCACTTGCGTAATTAAGAAATTTCAAATAATTATCAAATGAACTTAGAAAATTAAAATTCCCTCACTAAAAGGTTAATTGGAAATTTTGACATGTAGGGTATGCTATTTTCAAGTCCATTTGGGCATATCTCGGCCTTATCCCAACACAGTGCTTAATAAAGTTACTATTCACTAGTTCCTACTATAAAATAATTTATTGGTTTCGCTAAAAGTTTTAATTATCTCATTTTTATCATTTTTAGGCGCGTCAAAAGTTTTATGACTAGTACTTCCCCCTTTCTCTGCCTTAAAGTGCCTCAAGTTCCTAGGAGACATTATTCATGCCTTAGAAGATACTATTCATGAAACCTTGATTCTCAGCATTACAATTATGGTTAGAGGCATAATGGTATTTATTTAAATTATACCTCGAGCAAGTTATGTGTGGCTCTAAGAGGCATATCATTAGAGATTGTCCAAAGAGATCGATAGCTGCCATAATGTATCATGCCTTATCACTAGTAGCTATTAGAGGCCATAAAAGAGATATCATAGAGGGTAGTTAGAGGACTAGATTTGAGACAGTAAATAGAATAGAGCCTAAGGCTCTAACCAGGCAATATACCATCGGGGCACGAGAAAAGCTAGATTCTTAATATGATATAATACGTACTTACTATCTTTTTGAATTACCTTTTATAGTATTAGTATATCTTAGTTTTATCTTTCTTATATATATGCATAACATAGGCACAAAATTATGGTAAGAGTTAGAATTGTTTGATATAAATACTATGGATAGTAACCGTATAAAATGATAAGTTGTAGTGAACATAGTATAGGGGGAAGTTATAGCTGATAATGCTATGAGTTCTAGTGGAACTTTTAGGATGAAATTTTCTTAAGAAGGGAAGAACTATGAAGCTCGAGAATCTTGAGCTTATAAATAATACTTCTTGAGATGATCATTATGATTCCCAAGACTTGAGCAAGACTAAGGCAACCGAATAGAAGTATTAATCATAATATAATTTTAAATAAATTTTAGAATGAAAACAAAGCCATTAAGATAGATAAAAATAGAAGAAAAGTTATAAGGCAACATTTTATGAATAGTGATGTAGTTAAAGCTGAACCATAAAATATTTCAGTTTTGCTCAAACTGACTCGAGATTGATACAACTTGATACTCAAGTATTCCAAAAAGACCATTGGCATAGGAATTGGAATTTTAATACATTAAGAAGTATTTTTGTAACATCCCCTACCCAATAGGAGATGCTACTTCCCGTAGGTCACCCCACTTATTTTTACCCTAACTGCCATTTGTTTAACACTTATAGCCTTGTCTATCCCGATGCTATGTTATCCTTATTTCTATATTATGGTCTTATGTTAGTCTTATAATATCTATAAATGATTGCTAAAAGTATTTATTGAATAGAAATACAATTCACATAAATTTGGGCAGCATAACAGCCACCTAGGTGAAAACCCAAAAATTTTAACTTGTGGAAAGCACTTCTATATTCATCATTAATAGTTTCCCTAACTCCTAGACTCATTTAGTCCTCTAATCAATTAGTCCATCTCAGCACATAATCATATAACACAGGGTCTTAGACCTACCATCATTCTTACATGCAATATTTTGCACATCAATGCACAACTTAAATACATGGATCCATTAAGTAGTTCAATTTAACAAGTACAAGTTATAGTATTCGAAAACATATGTTTAATTATGTCCATGTACTAGGCCTAACCCCCATTATGTATAAGTGCCTAACATTACACATACCCATAGAAAGATATAAATGTGCCCCTACAAAATTGATCAACTACACAACACACTTCAAGGTTAGACTGCTTTTATTATCTACAACCTACCCTTCAGAACACCGACATGCTGAGTATAAACTCAGTGGTGGATTTAATGTAATATATATATGTCACACATATAATTATGAAATAGTCACACACCAGGCAAGTCATGTGAATATACAGATCTAGTTACATGCAATTCTATTATGTATTAGTCAATTTTATTGCATCATGAACAACATATCATATAGTATAATTAAATTTGCCAAGTTACATCTAGTACTTTTAATCATGCTAGGCATATCATAAATTCATTCCTATCATTACCATTTGCATTTATTTCTATTGTTTTATTCCAGGCCCATACTAGAAAGACTATGCTTAAAGACACTATATAGTGGGATTTAGATAGTGTAGTGGCCTATATTTTGGACCTGGATAGCTGCACCTACCCAAATCCATATTTATGCTATTATTAGGTCCTTATAGACCTCAGCTTATATTACAAATCACTTTTTCTTGAGTTCTGTAAAGTTTACCATTAATGCTAGATATGAGGTCTAGAGGGATGTATCTATTTTAACATTTTGTTGTCCACACAGATATAGGCTAAAGACCATAATAGTCTGAATGGATATGCCGATGTAGAAACATGATCAACTACTTATTCCTCATGTGCTTATTTGGTTTTGTACCTTTTATTTATTTTGTTTATTTTAGGTTGTAACAGGTAGTTTTATAACCTTTTTTTACACATAAAAAACCTACTTCACATCAATAATTTTCTATCAAATTAATTGGCATTTTCTTACTAAATGGTTGAGTTTTCCTTAATAAAAATCACATAAAAATGTATTTTAACTATGGCCAATCTTCTAGAGATGAGAGTTAGGAACCTACTGCTAATTCCTATGGAATTATAGGTAGTTGTTAGGTTAAATGAAAACTAATAAAATACTAGATTTACGGGTGCTTAATTTACATTTATTCTTATTGTATATTTCAATATTGCAATTTATTCTCTCTATGTGAAATGGTGACATGTATGCTTTTAATTAAAATGCTTACCTATATGATGCAAGATTGATAAACATTTGAATATAAAGGAAGGTATATTATTAGGGCATAAATAAGATCTAATTTCGAAACCTTTCTTGGCAAATGATTAGTGGTCTTTATGTAGAGCCAAGTGGTGTCTCAAAAAACTAATCACCTCATCCCCGGTACATCAATAAAATCTACACTTATGTTCATGAAATAACACATCTAAAACTCATCACTACATACTTTCATGTTACATAGAATAAAATTTTCTACTAACACAAAGTAAAACTACTTACTTGTTATATTGTTTTAGTTATGGGAGCTTGTTAAGGATCTACTGACATTTCTTCTTACACTTGCATACAGTCTTGCAAGAATCATCTTGAGTAACTTAAATCGAACATAGATATGTACCTATATATAGGTGACACAAAAGCATTCTTTAACCAATACTCAAATTCTTATGACCTCTAACCTATTTTAATACCACTTTGTAACATAGACCTTACACTAATTCAATTTAGAACCATAGTGAGCAGATGTTACTATACTATAATGGATGGTAAGATGGAATTCTAAGAGCATAATAGCTATTTAAAGCCTACCCAAAATTTTAACCTGTGGAAAAACAATTTTATATCTTGCACCAATGATTAAGCATGCAACAATATACATCGCCATCATAACACATAGACCCTACATAACCTATGACATGCAGTCAACTATATCTAATCACCTATATCCTAGTAGTATATACATAGAGATCGAGGTATAGACATATCAAAGCATGTCACTCACCCTTGGTCCTACCACTTGATAATAGTATGGTGGTTGACTCAATAAACCACATTAGCTTATTTTGTTAGTTCACATGACATGTGCTTAAACATATAAATATGTGGTGTCCTTTTATTAGTGTGCTATGTATATACATGTATTTACATTCTAGAATTGTACTACTTTTCACATGCAAACAAGTATATCTACACATGTAATACTCCTAAATTTTATATTTAATAATCCTTCATAACATCAAGGATTGGTGAGTTTCTAGACAAAACTGCATGGCGTAGAGGTCCTTAGCATTCTCCTATAACATGCATGTACGGTAGCAATTATGTTAAGATATCATGTGTTAAGGGTTTATCACAAATCCATTTTAAAAGTAATACAATCATGCATTTTAACAATCATATTTATCATCCATGATGTCCACATATACATTTAATGAAGTAAATTTTTAATGGTGTAACCTACTGCAAAAGTAAGAGTGCCTCATGATAAGAATATGAGGTGTGTCTTATGCCTTAATTATTTCATATTTAACTTAAGTATATTTCATTGGTGTTATGCTAAATAGACAATATTATTTGCATGCTAGTATATGGATGGCATTCCTTATCTAGATCTAATTTTAGGTTTTCCTTGTGCTGTAATACATGTTTCACCTTCTAAGTAAAAATTCATTGTAAGCTTTCATTAAAGAATTACTTGCAACTAAATGCACCTTTTCTATCTTGTACACATAAACTTGTAATGTTTCTCTTAAATTCACTTTAGTTATTTATATCTTATGTTATGGCTACCTAACATTATCATGATGTTGTTTTATAGAGCCCTTAGCAATGTACTCCTAGAATATTCCCAAGGAAGGATAAATAAGTACATAAATTGTAAGTTGAAACTGATGATAGGGGTGGGCTTGCCTAATCCCTTGCCACATTCTATACAATAAGTTGGAATAAAATACGTGACCTTGGATACCATCATTCATATAGTAGCTCATATGGCATTAGTGCCAAGCTCGTATTAATCATAGATCTACGTCAAACCCCAATCTGGCATGCTAAAGCTATCCTATCTTAGATTTTGTAAAGGTTTACCTTAGGCTCTTATTTGATTAGTTAAGTACATTATACTTTATTCTTCTTTTATACTAATTAACATGTGCATATATACAATTCCTCTATGTATGAGCTTGTTTACATGCTTCCAGTAATTTGAATTTACACATTTAGTTCACATGCATAACAAGGTTTATAATTTTGCCATCATGACATTGGACTTATATCATATATTTTATTATGAAATAATGTACAAACCATAGGCCCTTATTTAATTATTCAAGTACACTATACTTTATATTTTTTGTTAATTAAACACATTTTCTTAATCTCTCCACTATTTTAATTAATAGGTAAAGGTTAGACATCCTTAGAGTTATGAACTTCCTTATATTCTCTAAGTAATTTGTGTTTACCTACTTAGTCTATATATTTGATTCATGTTCCCTAAAAAAATGGTCATAATGGTGTGATTATACAAGGAACCTCATCTAGTCATGACATTTGCACTTAACACCTATATGTAAGCACATTACACACCTGATCATAGTCATATGTATACATAGGTGTTTTACTCTTGTTAATCTTAACCATGTTAATGTGCAAAGGAAATGCTTGCTTAGATTATTATAAACTTGTTAACAAGAGCATAGCATTTACATAGGAGGTTAAGAGTACTTACCTGTTCATCAATTAGATAGAGGTATTTTAAGAAGAAAAAACTAGCATCTTAAGTACATTGGTTAGATTTATTTAAAAAGGCTTAGGTTAAAACTAAACTTCACTTAATTTCTATTAAATATAGTACATATGAGCATTAAGGTTTCACTTCACTTATTCAATGAAAATTTAAATTTATATTCCTACTCTTTCACACTTAAGCATAATATTGTTTGCTTATAATAAACCTTATTGTTCTTAAAACATAAGTTTTTTTTAGCTAACTTGAGATTCAATTTTCCAAAGTACACAAAAATGCTGTCACATATTCCATTATTTGGCATATAAATGAGTATTTCATAAGTTATTACAAAGCTAGCTAATTACCTTGCAAAGTGAGCTATTGTGTGTTCATCTCTATGTATTTAATAAGTTCATTTCCTCTGATATATCTTGCCTCATGAACTTAATTCCCATAAAGTACACATTTCATAATAATTTCAAAGTGTTATCTAATATGCATGCTTAATTAGCATCCAACATTGCTATTCCATATTACATGTTAAGTTTAGGTGGTTACTTACCTCTATTTAAACTAATGTATTCAATTAGGAAAACATAACAACCCTTTAAAAAATTAACTTCCAGCATTCCACATATAACCAACTCCCTTAGTCATTTCCTTTATGTACACTAAACATATATATACCACAACTTATTCACTAGTAAGATTCCTATACTAACCCATCAATATCTCTTTTACACTAGCAACCTTCTTGTTATATTTTCTATCCACCATGCAACTTTTATATCTACCTTTCTATCATATATCCTCTTTACTTTGTCCCTTCATTATCCTAGCTAATTAATAAAAAATATAATATTTTTACATTTAGGAGTTTGCTTATATACTTTTGGAAAATTTAGTTTATATAATTAATTTATAGATTTAGTTGTTGTTTGTAAATATACCATAAAAAACACTATGTTCGTGTAGGCTACCTCATTCCTTCCTAACATGTACACCAACATGTACTTATGACAACACATGACAATTTACTTCATGACATTAACATTTTTGTGCACGTGCTAGCATAATTAGTCATATGAATCTAAATTAGTTATTATACCAAAGAGATACCCATGTAAAATATCACACACTTAAGAGTATAGTCCCTCTATAAGAAACTAGAGAAACTTAACTTTATGCTAAGCTAAGAGGAAAATCTCCAGGGAAACAAGCAACAAAAATAAATAGGTCAAACATATTTCTATAAGCTTACATGTGCATTAAGTTTTCCTTAACTCTACTATGTTATTTTCTATGAAGCCTCACCTTACAGCATGCAAATTGCTTCACCCCTTCCCAATTCCCTTAAATAACTATGTTTATAGGCCATTCACCTAAATCCCATAAACTTATTTCTGTTACTGAAGCATATGCCTAACCTAGTACTGCTCGAACTGAGTTTAAGTTACCATATGAACAAATGTTGCCTTATAGGTTGAACTCACCTCAAGATCCTGAGCTTCTAATGTCTTTGACTAACATAACATTTTACATTCATATATTCTAGTTGTTTCATACTCATTCATATTTTTAAACATGGTTGTTTGCTATATTTAGTCTAGCCTTTTATCTTCCATAATTAAATTACTATAGCTACCTCCAAAAGGTGGTTTCCTTTTATTTTTTTTATTAAGTATGTGTAAAAGCATCCATGTTTAGCCGACCACATAAGATCTAACTTAGGTACACAGTTAAATGTAAAAGAGATTAACTTGATTTCCCCTTTATAACTATTAACTATACTTTCTTTCCTCCCTCACATCTTAACATAATTATTCATAAGTAGAAAAGAAAATCTCAAAAAAGAATAATTATAAAGATGCACAGAGGAGGGAACATACTTACTAACCATATTCTCTTTAGAACCTCTTTGCATTCCTACTTCAAAACTTACAGTAGTGCATATCTTTTTTAAGTAACATAAATGACACAATGTCACTTTACATTACCCACATCATAACTCTTAGCTCGTGGGCAACTACAACTTCAAGCTATCTAGCTAGATGTACTTAGTCGTACTGATCTATCCCTCCCTTACTCCTTTCAATGAATTATAAGACAATAGTAATACTACCTTCTTTTTTTACTATATTTCAACCTTAGTAGTCACCCCGTTCTTTCCCTTCAATTTGTAGTTTTATTTATTCTTTAACTTTCTTACCAAATCCACCATAAATGTTAGCCACCAAAAATTTTTGCTACCTCTAATTCTACCTCTACTATTTTTTGTAGAAATTCCCTTCTCTTTATCAACAAATCATTAGATTTCCTCTCATATGCCATATATGTACCTTATCTTTCTAAAACTCTAATCAACTCATCTATTCCTTTTGAATTCATTTTTGAATTCCCCTAAACCTACTACAACCAAAAAAATTCCTTTCCAATTCTTCAAATTTCTCTCGATCCTCTATAAATTCAAGTCCATAGAGCCTTTAGGAAGGTATCAAAATTTGAAATCTTTCTATTAGCACTGATGCACTATAGTAGCTCTTTCCTTTAATATCTACCATTCCCATGGAATGAGGCTTATTTTTTTATCCCTCTACCATGGAATTCTCTTTTATTAGCTCTAAATTCTAATTTTTAAATGCTTATAGCATCTAAGATTATTTGTTATCTTTACTCTCACTTTCTTAAGTTGTGGCCCTTTTTTCCTTTTTGATTTCTTCATCTCTTTTTTTTTTCTTTTTACCATGGCTTGTTACCGAAAACCATAAAAGAATTCATGTTAATGAAGCTTCGAGATCCATTTATCATAATATCTCTTTAGTGTCTATTTAGTCCCTTTATTCTTGATCACATATAGTTAAGTCCAAATTATTTTCTCTTTTATTTATGTCAACCTATTAATTGTATTTTTCCTAAAAATCTCCACTCACATATTAGTAATATCTCTAATGTAAGATGAATAATTCCTTTTTAACTAACTATACCTCTTCCTTTTTAATTATAATTAAATTATCATGTTTTCTCTCCTAATTAGAAAATGCAAAAATCTTGACTAGCATATGTAATTCTAGTAGCATTTATCTATAGCCTTAAATATTTCACCTAATGTGCCTAAGCATAAGTTTTATGTTTGTGTGTGATATTTAAGATAAGTAAATATGTGATAAGTGCATGTAAGCATGATATTGAGCTAGAAATTTCAAAATGCATGAATGGCCTAACTTATAATATATACATGTATAGCTGTACCAATTAAAGCTTAAAAATATTTTATGATGTGAGTGATGTGCTAATTTTGCAAAGTTTCATGGATAAGGCATTAATTAAGGTGAATGGTACGAGTAATAAATGATATGGAAAATGAGCATGTTGTGAACGTGAATATATGCATCCATATATTTTGGATGATAAATTAGATGGCATGTTTAACATTAAGTAATGGAAACATGGATGCCATGTTTGTTATGTGATAATCGAATGGCTTAATAAGGTGCAATGAGAATGTCCTATGCATTCATGATGTAAAAAATCATGATGTGATCATGTTTAAGATTTTATAAGTCTTTAATCAAGTGTATGAATAATGATTCTTATTAATGAAGCATAGAATGCATAGAATAAAATTAATGTTGTTTGTATAATTACATAGGAAATGGAATAACATAATTAAACTACATAATTAATTAATGGCACAAAAATGACTATGATCTAAATATAGTTATGAATATGTATATATATGATACTGTAAGAATATATTAATGTAATATAACTTATGATATGGGAAATAGTATTAACATAATATATGTATGCTTTGGTCGAATGGGTTACTTGATTATTTGAATTCATACTTCTAATATATTATGGTCCATTGGCAAAACATATGTGACTTATGATGCTTTTGATACAACCATGATTACATGATGAGGTAATAGATAAGTGATTTATGTAAATTAGACATATTTTGTGTGGTGAAAGTTTTGAAATAACTTTCAGTGGTACTCGGTACATTAATGAGTAATAAGATATAATGTTGAACTAGTAAAGTGATAAAAAAATGCATACTAAATTGCTAAAAACATAATACATGTAACTATGTGAAACTATAAGAAAGACTGACTAATGCCCATATAAGTATAGACAACCAAGTATGGATAGGTTGATAGGTTAAGTAGGGTGTTTAGTAGCTGATAGGACATTTTAGTGCCTTTTTATAGCCTTCAAGCCTAGATATTTATACAGGGGCTACCACTATAAGGTCCTGATGGACATAATGCATATATTTATATAGGTGAGGTAGCCGTAAGTTCCTGTTGGGCAATACACATATATTTATATAGGTGCAGTCACCATAAAGTCATGTTGCACACTGCATATATTTTTATACATGTGCAGCCACCTTAAGGTCTAATTTTTGGCATTGCACATATATGTAACCTTCAGGCCCAAATGAGACCTCTATGGCCAGTACCTTATTATCTAGTTTTGAGGTGCTATCTATTGAATATGTCTAACATAAAAGAGATTTACAAATTTTAAAGTGCCCAATATGAGAGGAGAAATGCTTGAGGTATTCTTAAAGCTAAAAGGCAAGGTAAATTGCTTTATGCAATATTAATGTGATGTTGAGGTATATATGAAATTATATAAGTGTTTATAAGAAATGATTGATAAAATGTTATCACATGTAATTTTAATACTTGGAATACATGAATGGTTGAATAAATAATCTTCACATCTTATTAATGATTTATTTTCCCCAAAGGTCATTTGTTGACTAAGTAATATATATAAAAAATTTATTTAAGCTACTCTTTAAAGGTGAAAACAAATGTAATATGGTGATGGCCCATATATATAGACAACCTAGCTTAGATAGGTTAACTGATCAACTAGGGAGATTAGTAGTTGTAAATCACTTCAGTGCTTATTCTAGATATATAAGTCAACATATTTCCCTTTTGGCCAGACTTATGAGTCAACATAACTATCTTTAGGGCAAACTAATAGGTTAACATATTTACTTCTGGGCTAGACCTATAAGTCAACATATTTGCCTTTGAGCCAAACCTTCAAGTCAATGTATTAAACCTTCATGGTCAATGCCAAACCTTTGTTATCAATATATTAGACCTTCTAATTAATGGTAGACATTAGTGCTTAATGATTCTTGATATCCAGTTTTGTGTATATACCTCTTATATATGTGTAAAATGGTAAATTATCATATTATATAATTATAATCTTAATATTCAAAATTTTAATGAGAAAATAATATGTGAAAATGTTGTATCCTAAATAAATCAATGATATATGATAACATTTTATGAATTATTGTTTTATAATAAATTCAATATCTAAAATGATTAGTTGTATGCTTTTGTACATTATGATCAAATAAGAGGCATAATATGTTTAACGCATGCACATTATGATAAAAAGAATACTTGTTTGATTCTGAGATGAACCTGTGTACAAATATATTTAGATTTTATTTTGTAAAGCTTTGTTATGTCAAGGTTATAGATATAATATAATGTTCTAATGAAGATAAAATATAATATGTATGCGACATGAATATGACATGATAAAAGTATGCATTTGTAATTGAGTTAAATGAAAAAATGCACAACTAATATGTGTGTGTGTATGTATGAATATATATGCGCATGTGTGCGTGTGTGTGTGTAATTGATTGCACCAATAAGCTACGAATCTCAGCGCATAGTTATTGCGATGTGTAGGTATTTTGGAAGCCATGGGTAAAGGTTGGTTTGATGACAGATAAAAGGATTTGAAGAGAAGTCATATCATGTAATTTTATGTATTATGATGCATAAGCTTGAAAAG
>CANXYI011456582.1:0-10349 GCA_948208565.1 Hura crepitans | reverse complement strand
ATATTATGATTGATTAATCTTTTTGTTAAAACTAGGTTTTTTCTTCCATTTCGAAAGAACGTATTACAATTCATTAATCCCCTACGGAAATTATACCTCTTGTGATATTTTACATTTACAATATGAGCTTAGCTTATTCTACTATTATGTATTCATTTTTCATCTTCTAGCCATTAAAAATTTAGAAAAATATCATAAAAAAATTTAATAATTTGTCCAGTATCTAAACATAGCTCAACATACTCAATTCTCCTATTCATTTGACACCATATCGAGCATTTTAACAATTTAGCCCTTTCCTTTAATTTCATTTTCATTGAATTTTTCATTTGAATTTAATTTAATGTATATGTCAACATGTCAACAAATGAAACTGATAATGACATTATGCAAGCACAAAAATGTAAAACTTTATACCTGATAGAATTTCTATCCTTTGTAAAAACACAACTAAATTAGCTATATCTAGTGGAATAGTTTATTAAGGCTGAAAAACATATTTGTTCCATTTTCAACTAACTTTATAATAGTGTGTTCTAAGCTCTAGCCTAAGGAAGTAATTGAATATTTGTATTGCGACTTTACTTTTCTACATTCCTTTAAAAATATATGTTGTAACTTATTAATATGTCTCTTGAAATTAGATTTTTTTTTTATTTTCGTTTGAAAAAATATATTGTAATTTATGGATCATCTTAATGAAATCATGACACACCTAATACCTAAGTTAACAATATAAGCTCAACTTATCTTTACTATCATATACACATTTTTTGTTTTATCGCCAATCAAAATTTAGAAAAATATCATATGAAAATTTAATAATTCATGTAATAGCCAAACATAATTCAATATAATTAATTTTTGCATTTACTTGACATCGAATGAGTATTTAACAATTTGGCTTTCTCCTTTAATCTAATGCTTATTCAATATTTTCTACAAATTTAATGTATATATCATCTGCTTAACTAATGAAACCAATGATGACTTTATTCGAGTAATAAAGATACATAAATTCATACCTATTATTGAAGAAATGCTTAATTTTTGAACTTCCATTTGGTACAACAACTACATTCCCACCAAAACAATTTTGTTGAATTTTTACCTATGTAGACTTTAATTCATCCTGATTAGGCTAATAACCACATTCCAAAACCTATAATTGTGGCCAACTGGCAAGTTCCAATCTAATTACCTGATCTGATTAAAAATTGATTCTTGCCACTTCCCAAAAATCGGACACTCCATTCTACCTATTTTTCCTCTTCAATTCCCTAATTCTATCAGTAAACTATCATTGATTCTTAATTTTTACTAATTCTTTCATTCTAAAGTTTATATTGCTCTAAGAAGAAACTGAATTCAACACGTGCTATTATTTATTCCTAATATTTTCATTAACAACATAAATTAAATTCGATTCTATTTTCATGTGTCCATTTTCTGCTTTTTCATTGTTAAAAATTCATAAGCATTATAAGATAATTTAATAATTTGCATAGTGGTCAAATATGGTTTAAGATATTTCATTCTCTCATTCATTTAATATTAAATTCAACATTTAACAATTTAACTCTTTCTTTTAATCATATTCATTCAATTCTTTATGCAAACTAAGTGTGTATACCATGTTCTCAGCTAATTAAAGTAATAACAGTCTTATTCAAATAGCAAAAGTATTGATAATTAAATTGTTTATAATTGCCTAAAATAATAATTTGATAACTAAACAAACATTTAAAAATTTTATTGATAAATGAATAAAATACAACTCTCACTAAAAGGGACACATAGCCTAAACCCGTTATATGTTAGCTTATTAGAGCTAACCAAATTCATTCTCAATTTTTTTTAAACTTGCACCTCACATTTCACACACTTATTTTTTTTCTATATGTTCTATATGTTGTCAACAATGGCCTAAGGCCATATTTATACCAATTGATATGTCTAATTCTATTAGGATTATAAATAACAATCCTACTTTCATTAGGCAATCCTATTTCCATTAAGCAATCCTATAAATTAAGTTTACTTTCTAACATCTTCCCTTAAACTTGATTTAATCATTCTAAGCATCTTTTTCAACTTGCAAAATGTATCAACTTTAAGTGGCTTTATAAAGATGTCAGCAATTTTACTTTCTGATCACAATACTCGACTACAATCTCTTTGTTTTTCACTATATCTTGAATGTAGTGATGTTTAAAGTCAATATGCTTACTTTGACCATGAAATATTGGATTCTTTGTTAAGGCAATTGCTGATTTATTATCACAGTAAATTGTCGTTAGACCATCTTGTTGTTACCGTAATTTGTTAAGCATCCTCCGTAACCAAGCCACTTGAGTCGCATAACTTATAGCTGCTATATATTCTCCGTTGGGCTTGTATTTTGTCTTGTATACCCATTTAACACCAATTGGCTTCTTTCCTTTTGGCAAAGTAGTTAACTCCCATATTTTATTTTATCTCAATAACATATATTTCTTCATCCATTGCTTTAATCCAACAATCATCATTCATTGCTTCCTCAAACATTACTGGATCACAATCTACAAAGAAAGCATATGGGCAATATCTTCATCATCATCATTATTATCAACACTGACTTCATAATCTTTTAAATTAGTAGGTGGATAGCAATCACATTACGAATGCCTAAGTGAAGGTGAAAAAGGAAATGATGGTTCAGGATCAATTAGAGTTGGCTCTTTAGACACTGGAGGTAAAAATGACTCACTGGTTTGATTATTTCTTTTCATTTCATTGTTTACAAACACAGGTATAGGCAATGATTTCTTTTCTTTCTCTGACCAATCCCATATTCCATATTCATCAAAAGTAACATCTCGACTGATGATTACCTTTTGAGTCTTTGGATTGTATGGTTTATAGTCCTTTCTTTCCAAACTATAACCAATGAAGATATATTTTTTTGCCTTGTTATCAAGCTTCTTTCTTAACTCATCAGGTACATGTGAATAAGCAATACAACCAAATACATTTATATGACTCAAATTAGGCTTTCGTCCACTCCATGCTTTTTGAGGGGTTTTATCATGTACGCTTTTAATTGGCCACCTGTTCAAAATATACACTGCATAAGTCACAGCCTCGGCCCAAAAACTTTTAGGTAATTTCTTGCAATGCAACGTGTTTCTTACCATATCCATGATAGTTCTATTTTTCCACTTCATTTTGTTGAGGAGTGTACTTAGCTGTCAATTGATGCTTAATTCCAAGTTTTCTCAAGAAATCATCACAAATAATATATTATGTGCCTCTATCTGTTCTCAAGGTTTTGATAGAATAACCACTTCATCTTTCAACATATGCTATAAAATTTTTGAGTACTTCACATGTATTGAAATTTTGTTTCAAAAAATAAACCCATGCCTTTCTACTGAAATCATCAATAAAGGTAATGAAATATTTGTTGCCTTCATTTGATGGAACCTTAACATAGAATAAGTCTGAATGCACAAGTTCAAGTGGATTTTTAGCTCTGTATATTTGCTTTGTAGGAAATGGATCTCTATTCTTTTTCCCTAAAACACAATACTCACAGAGTTGATTAGGAACTTGAATAGTTAGTAATCCAGAAATCCATTCCTTGTTCACGAGAAATTTAATGCTTCCAAAATTCAAATCCCAAGTTGCATATGCCATAGCCAATTATCATCAACAACCATAGTATTACAATTAGAAGGATTACCATAATTGATTTGTGTTGGAAATAGATAGTTTATTGACATTTTTGTCTTTAGTATCATTCCTTTCTTTACATCACTCATAGTGCACTCCCTTTTATTGAAACACAAATTATAACCTTTTTCGCCTAGTTGTCCCAGACTTAACAAATTTTGGAAAATGGTGGGAGCATAGAACATTTTAGAGATATAGTCTGAAGACCCATTCTTCAATTTGATAGGAATTTTTCCTATTTTTAAAACTAAAATTTGATAGTTGTCACTAAGTTTCACTGAAAAACGAAAGGATTCGTCTAGCTCAAAAAAGACTTCCTTGCTTTCACTTAGATGATTATTGCAACCCGAGTCTAACAACCATTGATAATTGTTACTAACACTAGTTTCCTCAGTAGCCATCAATAGAGTCTTGGGACTGCTATTCTCAACAACACTAGCTCGATTTTCTCTATATTCTTGTCTTTTAACACGACATTCTCTAGCATAGTGATAATATTTTTTGCAATTATGGCATTAAATATGAGACTTGCACTCAAATTGATAGTGAACATACCATTTTCATTTAAAACATTGGACTTTGGATATATCTTGTGTAGAGTCACTCTCTCTTACTTCTTGTCTGAAAGTGGCTCTAAAATTTCTATCTCTGCTGCCTCTAATGTTTGGGCTTCTTTAGTTGTGACTTGTTCTACTTGTAGCATTAGCCTTCTCATTTTTGACATGCATTTAGGCCTTTAAGGCTTGCTCCACTGTATTTAATGATCTTTCATTCATCCACATCTCACACGACTCCAATGAGGCTTGCAAATCATTTAAAGTCATTCTTTCCAAACATTTGGATTCTTAATAGCTGTAATAATATAATCAAATCGACTTGTCAGTGTGCATATAATTTTCTCCATAACATCTCCTTCATTTATTTCTTGACCATTATTTTTCATCTCATTGACTAGTTTTTCCATCTACAAAAAGTAGCCACGAATACTATCACCTTTACTTTGCTTCATTAGTTCATATTGCCTTTTCAAACCTTACGATCTCATTCTTTTAATTGGATTAATTCCTTCATATGTTCTGAGTAAAATATTTCATGCCTTGTTTGCTATTTTAGCATGAAATATTTTTTCAAGGATCAGGAATTCAACAGACTGACAAATTAAAAACAAGGCCTTCTTATTTAGCGAACGATCATAAACCACTTGTTATAATTCTTTAGTCGTTGGTTGTTCTTTCTCTACTAGACCTTTTTCTAAAATTTCACCATAGCCATTCCTTTTTAAACATAATTCCATCAAATGTTTTCACATTACAAAATTATTTTTGCCATCAAATTTAAAAATAGTTAACTGCACTTGTTGAACTTGGACTCTAATTGTTGAACTTGAAGCAATCTTAATTTAATTTTTAACTTGATCTTAAAACTTGGCTTAGATAACTAAACAAGCACTTAAAAATTTTATTGATAAATGAATAAAATACAACTCTCACTAAAAGGGACATGTAGCCTAAACCCGTTATGTGTTAGCTTGTTGGAGCTAACAAAATTCATCCTCAATTTTTTTTTAAACTTGCAACTCATATTTCACACACTCAAAGTTTTTATCTATATGTTTTATATGTTGTCAATAATAGCCTAAAGCCATATTTATACCAATTGATGTGCATAATTCTATTAGGATTAGTAATTAATAATCCTACTTCCATTAGGCAATGCTATTTCCATTAGGCAATCCTATTAAATTAAATTTACTTTCAAACAAAAAGTACAGAGATTCATACCTATTATTGAAGAAACTCTCTAATTTTGAGATTTGATTTACTCCAACTAAAATTCCTGTACTTGCCTTTTGTTGAAAATCCGGCCTCCCTATTCTTTAGTTTTTTTTTTCTACTTTCGTTCCCTAATTCCACCATCAGATTATTATTAATCATTAATTTTCACTAATTCATTTACTCTTAAGCTGAAATTACTTTATAAAAACGGTTAATACGAGTTAAAACTTCTAATAAATATACAAACATATCAAATAATATGTAAGTTTAGATAGAACAATTTTAAAGAGACAATAATTAAAAATTCAAAAAATAAGATCAATTCTCGAAGCAAGAGTTGTTCTTATAAATGAGTAAAATGCAATTGATAAGAAAACAATACTCACACAAAAGATACAATTAATTATTTCTAGATGCAAGATAAAAATAATAATAATGCATCATAAAGAAAATAAGATCATAGGAAGAACAGAAACAAAGCATAATTAAAATACATTCAGAGCAAATTAGATACAAAAAAAAAAGCCAAAGAGTAAAAACTATATTCAAATACTTTTCCATAAATTTATTAAACATGCAACAAGTCATGTATAACAATAAATTGACCCCTAATAAATAGGGATGTCAGAAAAGTATAAAAACAAATAGCCTTAAAAAAAATTTCCATCCATTCGAAATCAATTCACTATTTAATAATTTAGCCTTTTCTTTTGGTTATATTCATTTGCCTCTTTATGTAAACTATTGTATTTTCCTAGCCAATTAAGATAACAATATTATCATTCAAGTGGCAAAAGTGTAGAAATTTGTACCTATTATTGAAGAAAATCTCCAGTCTTGAATTTTAATTTATTCCAATAACTACACCTTTATTCACAACAATCTTGTTGAATCTCCATCCGTTTAAATTTTCATCCATTTTAAACAAGTTAATAATCAAAATATGCATTTTATAACCATGGCTAACTAAAGTATTCAAGGCAAATTTCTTAACTAGCACAATTGAAATTCCTGTCCTTACCATTCATTGAAAACTTAGCGTCCCTATTCTTCAGTTTTTTCTCTTCCATTCCCTAAATTCATCCTCAAGCTACTATTAACTGCCGATTTTTTTATTAATTCTTTTAGTTTCGAACTCAAGCCATTTCATAAAGGCAATAATATAAATTAAAACCACTAATAGATATATAAACAAATCGAATGAGATGTAAGTTTTGATCGAGTAATTTAAAAATGATAATAAAAAAATTTAACAGATAGAATTAAAGTATGATAAAATTCAATCAAATAGGAATTTTCGAATTAAGAGTTGTTATAAATAAATAAAATACAATCAATAAGAAAATAGCACTTATATCAAGGATATGAGTGGATATTTTCATGTGTGAAGCAGTGAAATAATAATGCAGCATAGAGAAAATTAAATTATAGGAGGAGCAGGAAATCAAACACAACAAAAATATTGATATCACTCAATTTTATATATGGACACAATGTGAATTTGATTTAGTTTTGATGGATTTTGTACCATTATTTTATGGATTTGTGAAAATAATGTGATAAATTCACTTAAGTCAATATTTTATGTTTTTATAGGGAAAAGTTCAATCAATTTACAGCCCAAGCTTAAGGAGAAGAATAGTTGAATGAAAGGGTAGAAAAACCAAAAGTCTCTGCCAAAAGTCAAGGGCCACACTTGTCACCAAGATAAGGGTCATGACTGTGACCCACAAATAAGCCCAAAGAAGAAGGAAAATAATACATGAAGCCTCAGGAGAAAAGTATTGGTCATGGCCTTAACCAAGAAGAGGGGTCACGCGTGTGAACCCTAATAAAGTTTAGCACTGAGAGGAGGAGTTAAAGTAGCCTCTGTTGTTTTAAAAGGGTCACGACCGTGACCTAATATTGGTCACACCCGTGACCCCACTCGACCTGCAGGATGTCTTAAACCTTTGAGGGTATAAATAATCTTTTTCTTTTCAGAAATAGGGGAGATGGAGAGCTGCCAATCATTATACACAGAGTGAATCAGGAAGAAAGGAAAATTTCCCATCAATTCTTGAAAAGCCTTAGAGGAATTCAAGCTTTTTAGATTTTCAAGTTAAAGATCATTTTTCCTTAGGGTTTGATTTACCTCAAAGTAGTACAATGATGTTTCTCTTTTCTCTTAATTTTCTCTGCATCATTATGGAGTAGTTTTATTATTATTTGGGAAACTTGACTCCCTAAATTCATGAATGAATAATTCATTTGATTAAATTCATTTATTATCAATGATTCAGTTTTAATTAATACTACATGTTAATTGCCTGGTTTTTATAATGCTAAAGAATATAGTTGTATATATATAAATTAGCTAGTTGTCCTTATATAGATTAGGAAGTTTTTTTATTTGATTTTATTTCCTAAGTTAGGATTTCGCACTTGTATTTATACCTGTAAATTCTTCATTGTAAATACAGAAAATCAATTATTCATTCTTGTGTTTTTACATGGTATCAGAGCCCTTTTAGATTGTTTTATTCTGGGTTTTCTGGGTATTTAAGTTACTGTTTTAGTAATGAGTTATTTGGGTCAAGTTTTTCAGTGACCTATTTGCTTCACCATCGATCATAAGAGGAGCGTAAGCCTCAGTTCGGCCATCTCTCAATTTTTGGCATCCAAAATCTCGGGCCGTGTGCTTCACGCGCCGTCGTGGTTCTCTACTTCTTCTTCATGCATCAGAGCGTGGGGGCGTGTGTGATGTCGGTTCATCTCCGGCTGACTTATCCAGTGTCACCTGATTATTTTCAATCAGCTCCTGGTATTAGTTTCTTCATCTAGTCTCTTTTGGTTACTGCCCTTGATTCTTTACAAAGGTTTTGTTTCTATTTCCTTTGCTTTACTGTTGTTCTGTTGGATTATTGGGTTTAGTATTACTGCTGTAGGTTCTTTTAATTTCTTTTCATATTATTTATGATTAGGCATTATGGAGGAAAAATCAATTGTTAGTGAGATTATTCCAGTGTCTAAAATTATTGAGGAGAAATTAAATGGAACTAATTATCTTGATTGGAGTAAAACTATTAAGATTTATTTGCATAGTATGGATAAGGGTTATCATTTGAGTAATGACCCACCTACTGATAAGACTAAACAAGCTTGGTTAAGAGATGATGCTAGACTAATCTTGCAAATTAGAAATTCTATTGAAAGTAAAACGTTTAGTTTAATTTCACATTGTGAACTTGTTAAAGAATTGATGGATTACTTGGCGTCTGTGTCCTCTAAAAAGAGGAATGAGTCACCTATTTAGAATGTCTGTAAAGCTTTTTATCGAGCTGAGAAAGAAAGTAAATCTCTTACCACTTATTTTATGGAATTTAAGAAGACTTATAAGGAATTGAATATGCTGTTGCGTTTTAGTATTGATATAAAGGAACAACAAACTTAGATGGAGAAAATAGCAGTCATGAGTATTTTAGCAGGGCTTCCTTTTGAATTTGAGATAGCCTAATCTCATATTCTTTCAAATGCTGAGATTCCTAGTCTTAAAGAAGTTTTTAAAAGGGTTTTATGTACAGAGAATATGGTATCAGAAAGTGTTGCATCAAATAGTGTTCTTGTTGTACAAAAAGGGGAAAGTGATATTGGGAAGAAGAATATGAACAGAGGAGGAAATAATCGCAGTGGTATTATCTGTTACTACTTCAAAGAGCCAGGACATACAAAATGATACTGTAAGAAATTGTAGAATCACATTCAAAGGGCTCAAACTTCTAATGTTGTTGCTTCTAGTTCATTATCTGAACAGAGTGTCATAATTTCAACAGAGGAATATGTTAAGTACTAGGAGACATTAACGAAATCCTCTTCTTCAGTTATTGCTCTTGCTGAAACAAGTAACACATGTCTTATCTCCTCTACCAATAAATGGATCATTGATTCTGGTGCCACAGATCACATGATAGGTAATTCTAATATATTCTCTAGCTTTTATTCTCATAAAGCACCTTCACCCGTTACTATAGTTGATGGCACAACATACAACATCATAGGGTCTAGGATAGTTAAACCAACTTCTTCCATTACCTTGTCTTCAATTCTAAGCTTGCCTAATCTAGCTTTTAATCTGATATTTGTGAGCAAACTTACCAAGAATCTCAATTGTTGTATCTCATTTTTTTCTCGATCATTGTATTTTTCAAGATCTTATGATGAAGCAGACTATTGGTAAAGGATATGTATCTGATGGTCTCTACATCTTTGACTCATAGGTACCTTGGTCTGTTGCATGTTCTAGTGTTATCTCCCCTTTTGAAGCACATTATCGGTTGGGACATCCCTCTCTGCCTGTCTTGAAGAAGTTATGTCCACAGTTTCATGATGTACCTTGTACACTGATCCAAGGAAAATAATTAATGGAAGTCACCACCAATTATAACAAGTGTAATTGGACACTAAATATTAGCCTACGAATTATTGGGTTCGGAGGTCTATATACGCGTAGGAAAGATATTAGGCACCCCTTATCATCCGTAATTTGGTGATATTGTGTAAGATATAGAATTTTTGGTCCCTTAATGAAATTGATTTTTATAACTAAATTAATGCTGAACTATGTGATGTATTATTTCTTATAATAAAGGAATTCCTATTTAGAGATCAATAATGACCTTGATTTAAACAACTTAATATACATAATTTCCTTTATAATTTTTTGTAATCATATGATTTATATGCACAGCAGAAGATTTTATTCTAATTCGAAAAATAGGTAATTTTAAGTTTTATCGAGAATTCTATATATTTTATATAAAAATAAATAAATAAATAAATAAAAATAAAATAAATAAAAATAAATAAATTTAATTGATAATT
>CANXYI011456488.1:0-11338 GCA_948208565.1 Hura crepitans | reverse complement strand
CACAATACAGGAAGAGTTTGCCTCCTTTGACAATTTTAATTCTTCTAGTAACTTTTGCAGCCATAGAAGCTCATAGACTCCTTGAGCCATAGCTCTGTATTTAGCTTCCTCACTTGATCTAGCAATTATACTTTGTTTCTTGCTTCTCCAAGTGACTAAGTTTTCTCATACAAGTGTGCAATGCCCAAACGTACATCTTCTATCATCTGGAGATCCGACTTAGTCTGCTTTTGCAAAATTTTCTATCTGGAGGTGACCATGTTTTGAGAAAAGAAGACCCTTCCCTGGAGCAGACTTCAAATAATGCAAAATGCAGAAAATAATCAGCATATGACTTTTTTGGGGATCATGCATGAATTGGCTAGTATGACTAACTACATATGTGGTGTTTGGTCTTGTGTGTGAGATAAATGAGTTTGATATCTCTCCTTATCAACTGTCTCTCCAACCCCTGTTTGCAGCTTATGGTTGTTTTCAATGGGTGATTTTGCCGGTTTGCATCCTAGCATGCCAGTCTTATCCAAAAGATCAAGAATATACTTTCTTTGAGAAATAAAGATTCCTTTGGTTGATTTATCAACTTCAATTCCCAGGAAATACTGCAGCTTCCCAAACTCCTTTATTTCAAACTCTTGGATTTGGACCTTTCAATCGAGCTATCAGCTTTGTGCTTTACTGTAAACACCCACTTGCAACCAACCAACTTCTTGCTTGGAGAAGTAACTAATTCCCAAGTCTCATTTTTAGCAAGAGCCTTCATTTCTTCTACCATGGCTTCTTTTCCATTTAGGATTTCTGAGAGCTTCTCTTTAATCTTGTGGATTAGACACAGAGGAAATAGACAAGGCAAAGACTCTATAGAAGGGAGACAAGGAATCATAGGAAATAAAGTTAGAGATAGAATGTTGGGTACATGACCTAACCCATTTTCTTTGAGCAATAGGTAAATTCAATTCAAGAGCAGAATTAGAGGATAACTCACCAGATGAAGAGGATTCTTGGAGTGTAGGTTGCATGATAGCTTTTTCAATCCTATTTTTCCTCAAATATCTCAACAAATCAGGCTTATCTAAACGTCTAACAATACTCTCCCCCTGAACATCAATCTCCCCTTGAACATCATCAGTCTCTCCTTGTTCTACAGTAACTTCCCCTTGAACTCTCTCTCCAACATAACACTCGCTAGTAGTAAAATCACTTATAGGACTAGGCATCATTTCTTCTCCTTAAGTATTCTCTCACTGAAGAGGTGATGTGGATGAGTTAAAGTAAGGCTTGAAAACATCAATAATAACATAATACTTTCTAGATGGAGGATGATAACACTTGTATCCCTTTTGAGTCGAAGAATACCCAAGAAAAACACATCTAAGGGCCTTAGGATCTAGTTTCCTAGCATTCCTAGTATAGACAAAACAGACACACCCAAAAACTTTTGGAGGTACAGTGTAATCATTTTTTCCTTTAAATTTTTCTAAAGGGCTTTAAAAGTTAAGAGTTTTGCAAGGCATTCTATTGATGAGGTAGGTTGCTGCTAAGATTGCATCCCCCTAGTAGAGTTTGGGAAGATTCATTGTAAACAAAAGTGATCTATCAACCTCCGCAAGATGCCTATTTTTCTTTTAGCTACCCCATTTTGAGCACTAGTATAAGGACAATTAGTTTAATGAATAATTCCATTGCACTCCAAATAAGTACCAAACCTACTATCCATGTATTGTGCCATTATCGGTTCATAAAATTCTAATCTTAGCATCAAATTGAGTGTTAACCATTTTATGAAATATTAAAAACAAGAAAAGACATCACTTTTTGCTTTTATCAAGTATATCCAGGTCATTCTAGTGCAACAATCAATGAAAGTGACAAACCATCGATTCGCAGACAAAGATACTGTTTGAGTGGGCCCCCAAACATCAGAGTGTACAGTCATAAAAGGAACAATGCTTTTATTATTACTCAAGGGGTCAGAAGTTCTAGTATGCTTAGCCAACGCACAAGCATCACAAGCCAAATTGAGTTTTTGAAAACAAACTAGGATATAATTTTTCTAAGACAAAAAGATGGATGCCTTAATCGCCTATGCCATTGTATCATCACTTGGTTGACATCTTTGTATCCTCCAAAGAGTGCTTGACATCGATATGATTTTGGACTATTTTCCACCATATATAAGTCATCACGCGCTCTACCACCATCAATCTTCCTATTTGAAGATCCTGAAAAACATAATGATCAGGGAAAAATTGAACTTTATGGTTTAAAGATTTGGTGATGGCACTGATGGATAATAGATTGATAGGAAATTGGGGAACATGAAGAACAAAAGATAGTTTAATATTTGGAGTACAAACAATAGAACATAGAACCTATTCTAGAAATAGGGCTTAAAGACCCATCAGGTGCCTTAGCACTATCCCGTTTTAAGCAAGGGGAGTAGGTAAGAAAGCTTTTAGAAGAGCTTGTCATGTGTCTATTCACACCAGAATTAATAATTCACGAATAAGAAGCAATAAAAGTAGTACCTGATTTCACAAATTCGGATGCGGCACTGGAGGAGTCGAGTTGAGATAGAAGATGCTTGAGATGCTGGATCTCATGAGAAGAAAAGGTCTCAGTTGAAGTTGTTTCATTGGATGAATCCACTGATTCAGATAAATTTGTGCGAGCCTCGGTTGAATTGACTTGTTTCCTCCACGACCTCTAGTAGGTCTACCATGTAGCTTCCAACAGATTTCTTTAGTATGCCTTAGCTTCCCAAAGTAGTCACAATGTAAGGTATCTTTGTCAAAATGAGGAATCTGAGGATGCTCAACAGAACCCGTAGTGACTAATCCAGATTTCTCAATGGGTGCTGTGTATTGGATATAAGAATAGGCTTCTACAAGAGAAGGAAAAGTGGTTTTCCCAAGTACCTGAACCTGTATCTAATCAAAGTCTTTTAATCCAGCAAGAAAATCATGAACCCATTCCTTTTCAATTAGCTGCTGAAATTTTACTGCATCCCTAGTACAATCTGCTTGGAAGTCTTGGTAATAGTCCAACTCTTGCCATAAACCACTCAATTCTGAGAAATTATGTGAAATAGTTAGCTCACCTTGTTTTGTACTATGAAGGCGATTGCGTATTTCAAAGATTTGGGCATCGTTCCCTATACGGGAATATGTAAGCTTTGTTGCATTCCATATCTTTTCTGCAGTATCAAGTAATGGATATCGTTTGGAAATCTGTGGTTTCATAGAGTTGATAAGCCAAGACATAACTAGGGAGTTTTTAGAGTCCCACTAACTATATGCAAAGTCAGAGGAATCAGGTTTTTTTCTTGTCACCATTAATATATCCTTGTAATCATCTAGCTTTGATAAACAAGAGACATGATTTGGATTAGGCTAAATAATTCACATTCCCTTCAAGTTTACTAGACTAATTTGCAGATAAGGATTATCACTAACATTTTTTCCATTGTCTTACTGTCCATTATAAAAACAGGAAAGGACTTGGACAAAAATATGCAGAAACTGAGAACTTGTGAAGATGAAAAAAGGATTTATTGACTGGAAAGGTGATTTTCGGCATCAGAAGCATTAGGCAAAGGCGAAGGGAGTGGTGCGGCAAAAAAACAGTGATCAAAGTTGACACACGCCGACGCGTGAAATAGTGACGGTGGTGTTCAGGTGGTACGTGTGGTCATTTGCAGCAGCTGCTTGTTGTCGGATTCCGGTGATAGGCCAAATTGGAGATGGGCTTCTGTTGTGCATGGGTGGTGACAACAAAAAAAGGGGGGGGGGGGGGGACTTGACCTTGTCATTGATTGGGAAAAAAAAAGAAGAAAGCCTACTGTTTTGGAAAAAAATTGCTTGGAGAGCATACTCAATCTTCGAAAAAGAACAAGGCTATGATACCATGAAGAATTTGTGAAAGATTTTATTGGTCATCTCTTATATTTAAAATAACCAAAGTGCAAGGGTTTTTATACAAAATTCCTATTATCGATTAGGAAGTATATAGCTAGCCTACATAATTACATAAATGAAAACATAATTATAGAAATCATCTAAATAGAGTAGCAAATCATCATAGTCAACATAATGAATTGACTAGTTTCTAAGTAATGTCTCCACTTAGTGACAACAATGATGATGGCTAGGACTGAAGGACTTGGAAATAAAAGCCAAAGGTTTCTCCTCTTGCATTTGAACTGCCCCAAGACCTGAGTTGCTAGCATCACTCTCAATCACAAAAGGTTTCTCAAAGTTAGGGAGTGCTAGGGCAAGGGCTATGGTCATGAGTTGTTTTAAGCGGTGGAAAGCTGTTTGGGCTGATTCTGTCTATTGAAATTAATCTTTTTTAAGAAGGTCAGTTAAGGGCTTGGACAGGATATCATAACCTTTTGTGATTCTCCTATGATAACCCGTAAGTCTAAGGAATCCCCTAAGGTCGAGTAGGCCAAGGTCGGCTTCAATCTTGCTAGGGTCCGTTGCTATTCCAGTTGCAGAAATTATATGTCCTAAGTAACAAAATGATTCCTTCCCAAACTCACATTTAGATACCTTGGCAAACAATTGATGTTGCTATAATAAAGCAAAGATTATGCTTAGATGCTGGACATGCTGTTCTAGGGAAGGGTTGTAAATTAGGATATCATAAAAAAAACCTAGTACAAATCTTCTGAGATAGGGCTGGAATATGCTATTCATCAAGGCTTGGAATATTGCAGGTGCATTAGTTAACCCGAAGGGCATCACTAGGAATTCGTAATAACTTGAACGAGTTTTTAAGTTAGTCTTGAATATGTCCTTAGGATTCCTCCTTATCTGATGGTAACCCGATCTAAGATCAATTTTAGAGAAAATGACAGCTCCATTCAATTCATCCAATAAAATCCTCAGTAATTGGAATGGGAAACTTGTCCTTTACAGGTGGCCTTGTTTAACTCTCTATATTCCACACAATCTCTAAGAGCCATCCTTTTTCTTAACTAAAAGAACAGGGGAGGCATATGAGTTGGTACTAGGCTGAATAATGTTTTGAGTCTAACTTTTCCTGCACTAATTTCTCAATTTCAGATTTTTGCGGTGAGAATATCTATAAGCTCTGATATTAATGGGCTCAGTGTTTGGTTTAAGAGGAATTGAATGGTCATGCAATCTAGGTGGTGCTAGTGTGGTAGGTACTTGAAACAAGGAAGAATATTGATCTAGGAGTTGTTGGGTGGGAGAGGGGTTGTGTTGCTGGTTAGGAGCTGGGGGTTGTGTGTGCAGGATGCAGAGATAAGAGGAATAATTTGTTGGTGATTCCTTTCCATCTAGTATTTACTGCTCTAGTTAAGGCCTTAGTAGTCATCATCCTTAAGTTGATTTTATCCTCTAACCCTTGTAACTCTAAAAGTTTTCCCTCCATCGATATGGTCTATTTGTTGGCTGCAAAATCAAAAGTTATTGGAGAGTGGCACTTCATCTAGTCCACCGTAAGAATCATGTCATAATCACGTAACTCCAACAACCTAACATCAAATTGGAACTTTGTACCATGCATTGACCATTTACACCCTTTGCACTTGGCATTTACAGTCAATTTGCGACCAGTAGCAACTGTTACTGTATTAGTGAGGATGCGTAATTTGAGATCCTTAGCCAACTTAGTGTCAATGAAACTATGGGTGCTACCGCTATCAATAAGTATCATTATAGGCTTACCATTGAGCTGTCCCTTAAGTTTTAAAGTTTTAACACTAATCCCTTTGTTGACCGCATTTAAAGATAATGCTATTTGCTCTAGGGATTGATCTAACTCTGCATTTTCTATTTCTCTTACTTCTTGCCAATTATCTTCTATCACTTCCTCCTCCTCACAATTGTTAATACGCATGAGTTTCTTAGGATTACATTGATGGCCGGGCCTCTACCTATCCCCACAGCCATAGCAAGATCTCGGTGAGGAGTAGAGTTGGTTATTAGGTGGAGGATTGCACTGTTTGGTGAATGTTTTGTGAATTGCAGGGTTTTTAAGAGCTAATAGTTGCTGTTCTTGAAGCTTATCTTGCTCAATGGCAGAATAGAGATCAACAGGTTTAAACATCTTAACAATTGGCTTGATATCCTCTTTTAGCCCCCCAATAAAACTAGAGACATAGAAGGATTTAGCTTGGGTTGGAAACAACCTTTCCATTTTGAGTTTTAACACCTCAAACTTATATAAATATTCATCAACTGACTGATTTTGCCTAAGTTTTTGTATCTCTTCTACTTCATTATCTTCACCATACTCTTTAAACCTTTTTTCAATATCCTCCACAAATTCATCCCATATAGGATTCTACCTATGTTTAATCCAATTAAGAAACCATGATTCAGCTCTTTCTTGAAGGAACAAGCTAGCAACATCTATCTGTTTGTCTACAGAAACTTCATAATTAAGAAAATATTTCTTACTTTTTCTCAACCAAGACTTAACATCTATCCCCTCAAAAAAAGGCAAGTCATAACGGGGTATCAAGCGGTTATTATTTTGGCGGAAAAATTTTTTGGGAGTGGCTTCCAAGCCTCGTGGTGTGGGTAAGAAAACACACTCTCTTTTAGGAAATGGAGTAAGAGTGATTGGGTCGTTACCTCGGAAAGAGCTGGGAAAGGAACTAGAACTTGGACCCAATTGAGTTGCAGGATCTGTAAGCGGAGGATTGGGCAGTTGGTTGCCTTGAATCAGATGCGCCAAATAGGCCACGAAGTGCTGATTCTCGATCCAAAGTTCGTCACAAATTCCTTGCGTTTTTTGTTGCTTTGCTCAGAGTGTTAGTTGCTCTTGCATCAAGGAGTCAACTCTTCGGGTGTGATGTTGTAGGGAGGCTTCGATTGAGCCACAACAGGGACTCTATTAGACCTCCTTGCTCTTCAAGCTAGGTGCTGAGGAGTCTAAGTTGCTGATCGAACTCATTTGTGGTGGGCAGAGACTCATCGGAAGTATTTTTGGACTTTCGAGCAGTCTGGCCTTTGCTCATGGTTGCTCTGTTTATGGATCAAGAAACAGAGTACTTTTTGTGGAAGAAGAATAAACATGAAGGAGGGAAACGGAGTGTTAAACGGCCAAGGAACGGGTGGTTCTGATACCCGTTGTTAGGGACTTAATCTCTAACAATGAGTTTAGTAACAGAAATTAGGTAGAATTGAGTAGAACAGAAAGTTAGGAGATAGGGAGAAGAGGGAACGTGTAAGAAAGAAAATTCATAATTCTCATTGATAATCCCAAATGGGTAAGGAATTACATATATTACGACAAAGGTGATAAGCTGTAATGTATAGCTAATCACACATGCATCTCATGCCTTACTAATCAACACATATACCAATGACTCATAACAGAAATTAACTAATTATTGAATGACTATTTTTCCCCTTTTCTCTTATATGTAACAAGAAGCTGAAGGAGAACAATGGAAAGTGGAGACGGTTTTGGTAAAACTGTAACTTATGCACTTCTATTTTAGGATGGGAAGAAGAAAGGAAAATTACTTGTGGGGCATTGATTTGTTCACATTTACCTCTCATTTTCTTTATTAGGAATTTCTGCGTCTTTTACCTTTATGCTTGGTTTTTTCTCCATTAAGAGCGACGGTACTTAAAAAAAGGATTTATAGAATAACATTTTCTTTTAACATTTCTGGTCTATTAATTTTTGTATCAAAAAGCAAATTTTGTCTCATCCAATGTTGATCCGTGATTTCGCAATAGCAACAAATAAGTTAAAAAAGAAAAAAGAAATAAAAACTCTAACATTTGCTTCACTTGGTATTTAGTAACCTCCTAGTTTTTGCACTTGATCTTTTGGTTAATAAGTTCTCTAACCAGCTCTCTTGTCAACTTCTACAGATGATAAATTTTTATTTTTTTCTCTTTTTCTCTCTGATTTGTTGAGCCCTTATATAGTATCATTTTCTCCCCTTAACTATGTGCTATTATTTGATTATCTATGTGTCCATATTAATCTTGTCATTTCATGTAAACGGTATCATTCACTTCTGACCGATGTGTGCATTGGAAGTGGGTCAGTAGTATACAAGACATTTATCGTTTTTCATTAGTTCATGATCATTATTCTGTTTTTAGTGATCTCTTTAATCTGTAGATGTATTTAAATGCAGACTTTTCAGCATTGTTGATTTGGGTAACAATAATCACCTATGACTTTCACCCTGTTGAACAGCAACTATTTGTTACTGTCTATGGAGATGATAGTTCCTGAAATCATCTGGCTTTAGAAAAGCTGGAAGTAGATGACTTGGATGATGAATTCTGTTGTCACATAAGCCTTCATCTCAGTTAAGCATTTGATAACAAGCATTGCAAGGCTAATTCATGAATTGCAAGGCTAATTCATTATTTGCAAGCTTGGTTTGTGTTCGGACTTGAATAGCATTTAATGGTTATTTGGGATTATTTTAGCAAGTAGCTTTTTTTAGAAATAAATGAATGATTTTCTTCTGTTGTTGTGTATCATATGGTTGCATTTTCTTTTGTGCTGGTCAGGATAATGACCTCATGAAAAACTGCGGTGATTACTTAAAAGTGACTAATCCTGTTATCCTTTTTGTTTTCTTTTCTCTCTCTCTCCTGTTGTTATTTCTTTTATTAATTGGCTTTTTTTTAGTTTTAATTTTTTTAAGGTCCCATTGGTCACAAAGATGAGTTCAAGAGGAGGGGGTGGAAAGCCTGCAAATTCTGGCGGCAGCAAATGGAAACTTTCATCTGAAGCTTCAAGCCCTAGGGTTGAGAAGTTGAGTCAAAGTGTAGCAGACGTCAGTTTGGATGCTGGACAAGATGATGCAGAATGGGAGGTCATCTCTAGAAAGGCTAAGAATAGAGGAGGAAGCAGCGCTCCAAAGCCCTGGGGTACTCAAACTTCTAGTCCTAAAGCATGGGGACATCAAGAAAAGAAGCAAGCCGTGCGGAATAATGGTGGATCAGGGAGGATATCTGGCAACATCTGGTCTAGTCAGGCTTTTGATTCTAAGAGAGCAACTGGCCAAGGAAATACCAGGCCTCAATCCTCCACTCGGAGCTCGGAGAACAATTACGCGGCATCACAACCTACAATTCCCCCACCTTTGGAGCATGGGTGGAATTGGCAATCTAGAGCTGGGTCTACTGCATCAAGGGGTTTGGGAGATGGTCAGAAAAAAGATGATGATGTTGAGGTTAACCGAGAAAATGCTGTTGATGAAGAAGATGAGGAAGAAGAAGATGATGCCATGGATGATACAGATGATGAGCTTCTAAGTGAGGACTTTGATTCAGATGAAAGTCAAAAAAGTCATGAGACTCGCAAGAAGAACAGATGGTTCGAGAAATTTTTCGAGAGTTTAGACAGTTTGAGCATTGAGGAGATCAATGAACCAGCTAGACAGTGGCATTGTCCGGCATGCCAAGGTGGTCCTGGTGCCATTGACTGGTACAGAGGTATGCAGCCCCTTATGACGCATGCAAAAACAAAGGGATCAAAACGGGTGAGGCTGCATCGTGAGCTTGCTGAACTTTTGGATGAGGAGTTGCGCAGAAGGGGAACTTTTGTTATTCCAGCTGGTGAAGCCTTCGGAAAGTGGAGAGGTCTAAAAGTCGAGGAGAAAGATCATGAAATAGTTTGGCCTCCAATGGTTATGATTATGAATACAAGGCTTGAACAAGATGAGAATGATAAGGTATTACATATATGTGCATACCCACATGCGTTGTGTGATGTAATTAAATTTTCTGGAATCACTATTTAGTTGGGGTTGAATAGAATTAAGTTCTAATGTTTACCGAATTATTTGATTGGTTTTTAAATTGTTATTTGTTAATGCTAGCTGACTCTTGTTTATTTAATTGAATTTTAGTGGATTGGAATGGGCAATCAAGAGCTACTCGACTATTTTAGTGGATATGCTGCTGTAAAGGCTAGACACTCGTATGGCCCCCAAGGACATCGTGGGATGAGCATGCTAATATTTGAGAATTCTCCAATAGGTTATCTGGAAGCTGAACGTCTACATAAGCATTTTGAAGAACAAGGAAATGACAGAACTGCTTGGGATCGCAGACGGAATTTATTCCATCATGGTGGTAACCGCCAACTCTATGGTTACATGGCAGGGAAGGAAGACTTAGACATCTTCAATCAGCATTCACAAGGTTCTCCCTGTCCTCTTTCTTTTCTCTCCATCTATCTATACACTCTTAATTTTGGTTCCTAACCCCCTCCCAGCCACCAAATGCATGTCTGCACATTCATTAACACTCCCTGTGTTCCGACTCCCTTGCTTGAAACCGCCAAAAGGATCACAATATTAAAAAAAAGGAAGAAAGAAGCTTGAATTTTTAGATTTAATTTACTTTTAAGTTTGACGCGCTGTTACATTGTTTAGGAAAATCAAAGCTGAAATTCGAGATGAGGTCTTACATTGAGATGGTTGTTAATCAAATTAATCAAATGAATGTGGACAATCAGCAACTTATTTGGTATAAGACAAAGTTTTCTAAAGAACAAAGGCGGAGCAAGACTCTTGAGGAATCTCTTGAAATAGTGTCTGACAAGCTGCGGAAGAAAACTGAGGAAAACCGCATTGTCAGGCAGAGAACACAGATGCACCATGAACAGAGCCAGGAAGAGGTAAAACTACAAACTGCATCTTTGACCTTTTTGAAGCCTTTGGCTTGACATTTGTCGTGTGCATATCATGGACTTTTACAGAAGGACTGGAAAATTTTATAATTATTATTATTTTTAAATTCTTAAGTGGCCTGTATGAGTGGTAAGTAGGGCTGTGCAGTTGGTCTTTAGTGAACCAATTAAACTGGAAACCGAAAAATTTTAGAATTTTTGAAACCAAACCATATTTTATTAAGAACTGACTGAACAAACTGAACTATTTTCAGTTGGTTTGGTTTAATCAGTTTCATAATTAATATATATTGCTTTTTACAATTTACATTGTTATATATTTATTAATTTAATAATATATAATTATTTTTACAATTTATTATATATTTCATCAGTTTGGTTTTTTTGGTCTTTTCACTCTCAAACTCTTTCAAGAACCAAACTGAACCACGTAGACCAAATATTCTACGGTTCAGTTTGGTTTTAAGTTTTCTCTCAATTTTGCACGCACTCAATTTGTTAGGTTCCCTAGATGCGGATCGAGTCACCAGACGTTGCACAGAAATCCCGCTGGAACAAGGGATCTGACCCTTATTCTTATTCTTGGACAACCTATTTTGCAATAAAGATTCAACTCAACAAAGGGACTTTATACATACCTTTGGACCTCGATATTGAGAGAGCTCCAGATTTCTTAACTTTCTGCTTA
>CANXYI011456353.1:0-13108 GCA_948208565.1 Hura crepitans | reverse complement strand
GATATACACATGGTATATAGAAAACAAGAAGGATGTAAAGTTATGTTATGTAGTAGGTACAATGTAATGTTAAAAAAAATACAAGCTATGGTGTATAAAGGCAAACACAAGCAATAAGCCTTCCAACCTTATTACTCCCACACACGTGGTCTTAGTCATTCTTCCTAAGTGGGTTTACCTAAACATCATCGGGGGATACGTAGGTTTGAATATAGGCTTAATTAGGCTTAATGACCTCTTGTATTTAAGGTGCATGCAAGAATAATTTCACATAACAATTAAGTCTTATTTGAGGTAAAATTAGGTTAGGCCATTCAAGATAAAAGGCATAATTAGCTTGGCCCCACTTCAAATAAGGTTAAATGCAATAGGCCAACATAGCAATCATAATACAATCTCAACCTCTTAGGGTCATATAGCCTAAGGGAAGTTGCTAGGCTTAACTATATGGGCTCGTGGTTTAATCAAAAGGCTTCTGGCTCTCACAAGCAAAGGTCCCTCCTAATGGGTCCTTCCAATCAAGAATAATAGCAACTGATTAGTTCACATTTTCATGTACCCAAAGGCATAAGGCTTATGAGTGATGGATATGCTAGCATTTCTCTATTCTTGAATGAAAAAAAGAGTTATGGTTTTTAACACCATTCAGGGTAAAAGGGACAAAGTTTATTTAGGATGCAATGTAATTAGAATATTAGATGGCATATTATTTGGGCACTTTCATATTTAATTCTCAATCCCTAGTGGAGTTGCCACTGTAGAGAAATTAAACCAAGGACAAGAGTAGTTTAGTGTTTGCAAGTCACCACCTAGCCTCTACACCAGGACCTCTAATCTTTTATACTAGAAAGGTTCAGAATTAGATCTTATTTATGCCTCAATAATATGCCTTCCTTTATATTGTAACATTTATCAATCCTGTATCAAGCAAGCATACATTATATTTAAAGTAGTTATGTCACCTTTTCATGTATAAAAAGTAAATTTCTGATATTTAAAGCATACAACAAGTATATTGTGCATCCAAAAATCAAGCCATTGATTAATCGTGGCATGACTTGACAAGTACCTATAATTTCATAGGAATTGGCGATAATTGCCTAACTCCTATCTCTAAGAGATTGGTCTTTATTAAAATACATTTTTTATGTGACTTTTGATTAAGAAAAACTCAAAACTATTTTTGTTATGAAAACAATAATTAATTAAATAGAAAATCACTTGATGTGATATTAGGCATGTAAAACAAGTTATTAAACTACCTATTACAACCAAAAATGAGCAAAGGATATAATAGGTACAAAATCAAAAGAAATAGAATAGAGCACTCAATTGGTCCCGTCTATATGACGTTAAGTCCGTGTAGACTACTACTTGTAAACGTTATTATGTCTGTCTAGACCTCCATTATAGTGAGAAAAATTACTTGCATACAACTCAAAGGATGGGTCAAAAACAATATATAATTGTCCGTGAGGACTTAATAGCACAATGTTAATATCATGTATAACATAAATGAGAATTGTCATGATGTACACCTAAAAGATGATTGCCATTAAAGGAATGACGAATTAATAATGCAAAGTAAAACATGATGATAAGAAATACAGATACTTGTGAAAAATGGAATTCAAAGTAAATGTCTACGTGAATTACGTTACTCGTAAAAAGGAGTCCGTGCAGACTGCATAACCGGGCGAACATGTATAACACATATATATCTATGCAAACTACATTCCTCATAAGAGAGAGTCCCGGAGGACTTCAAGATGAAACAAATAAAAGCAAAATAGGATCATCCGTGTGAACTACATTCCTTGTAAGAGGGATTTTATGCGAACTTAAAGATAGAATAAATAAAAGTAAAACAAGATCATCCGTATGGACTATGTTCCTCGTGAGAAGGAGTCTGTGTGAACTTGAAGATGGAATAAATAAGAATAAAACAATATCATCCATATGAACTATGTTTCTTATGAAAGGGAGTCTATACAGACATACAACAGTTTTGGTATGTCAATAATATGCATATTATAGAATAAAATAATTATAGAACATGATAACATCATAGAATTATGTCAATATGATAAATAGAATACATTAAAACATGATACATAAGATAAATAGGACACTATTATTGAACATAAGTCTGCATGGACGATGAATCATACACATATTAATAAAGTAAGTTCGTGCAAATGTCATCATGCTTATAGATAGGTCTGTGTGATTAGAACAAAAATAACAGAATGGTTATAATATAAAAATGGTCAATTGTGCAATATGAAATAACTTAAAATGATGACCTACTCCTATGATCAAAATGGCGATTACATAGAATCACCTCACTTGTAACCAATCCTTAGAGATTCTAGGTCCATGAAAATAGTAAAAATGTATAGTAGGAGACCTCAAATCTCACTTTTATAAGTAGACTTCAAGTAATAATGCAAAAGGTAGGGTTCTAGAAGAATAGAATTTAAGTGTGGCTTAATAGGACTAGTAGAGCAATTCCTGGTTGGAGTCCTCTACTGGACTCATGGATGGTGGTATTGGTTGTTTTTAGAATTGCCTCATTTGAGATTCTATCCTTTTCCTCCTCTTAGAAAAGGAATTTATAGGCTTAAGTGATGGGTCTCATATCCACAAGTGATAGAATCCTTATAGGATTAGGAGACAGAGTCTAAATAGGAAGTTCACACTTCTAGAAGCTTTTCGTCGACAAGTCTATACAGACTTTTATAGCATAATCCATGCAAACCTAGGCTATGGGCTCTCCTACTAGTACGTGGGCTTCAAGCTAGGTTTATTTTATTTCATACCGACATGGGCTTTGGCTTGTCCATATGGATCTTAGGCTTTGGGCTGAATTGGTCTAGGCTGGCTATGGTGCAAACCTTATATCATCAAGTCCAGGAGGACTTTTGCCATGTTAGTTCGTTTGGACTTGGTTTCTAAGTTACTTGCCTTGTTGCTTAAGCCTATCTCTAGTTATCATCATAGGCCAAAAAGTGAGGAAATCTACACATGGATTAGACATAAATTATTAAAATATAGCTATCAGACTCATGAACAATAGCATGTTATAGATGTTCAAATGATATTAAATATAATTGATCATATGAAGTTCTTCCAACAGAAGGTTACAGTTAGTTAATAACAATCAAATGTAGGCATGTCATTAATGCATGCAACTTACATGATATGCTAAGTAATACATAACACTAAGTAAGAATAGTACTTCTAATTACATGTGATTAACATGTATTTATCAATAGTATGTTTAACAAGTGGGACAGAAGCTAGAAATGGTATAGACAGTGAGATGCCTCCAGGGACTACTGGTAAGGAGTACCTTCATTCATTAAGTATAGTTAAATAGCGAACTTATTTTGTAATCAAATATGTACTCAAACTATGCTCAAGATAGCTAGGAGGGAAAATTATCTCGGTTTTGTTCTTAATATAATGTTAACTTAATTTTTCTGTCTGATATGCAAGTTATGGGAGAATGCTAAAGATGGACACCCTCCCCAAGATAAGCTCACTCAGAATTTCTAGTAACTCTTGACATTCTAGTTAGCTAACAAATTTTAGTGTATCTCAAGGCATATAAAGGAAACATATGTGTGTTGTATAATATATAGGTTATTTCTTACTACACAATTGTATATGTATGGTATGTTGAGCAATGAACTAGTTCATAGTGAGGATCATGGAGGGTGCTACATAGGTCGATGTGTAAGTAGGTGTAATTGAGTACAGGTAGTCCAGATGTGGCCAAGGGAGCCTTACACAACTCTTTCTTCCAAGAAAAAGGGTTTATTTATGTCCTTGAGTCATCATAGGGTGACAAACCCAGTGGGCATGGGTGTATAGAATTGCTTCAATCTAATGCTGATATAGGCATAATGTGATTGATGGGCATGCCTAAAAAAGAAAAATGTTTTTCACACAGGGGAAAAAATTGTTAGTAGGCCTCCGATTAGCAGTTATGCTACCAAAATTTTGTCTTAGACCATCTATCCAGTAAAACTATTCTCCGTGGTGATTAAGTTGTCAATTAGACTTAGCTAATCTTAAATTCGAGATAATTAAGTGGGTCATAAACCCCCAAGTCCCAAGTATATAAATCTTATGGTAACACTCCTCATTAATTACCCGAGGCATAACCTCTGGGTAGGGTGTTACAAGTTCAAGTTGGATTATTTGGTTTGTGACATCCCGATAAGAAGGAAACAAGCATAGGAGAAGAAATTTTTAACTTCAGTAAGCTCTATGTTGTCTCTCTTCTTAAATATGTGTGTAATATCATTTAACCTTGATTTATGATTTTGAAATATTGATTTTGCTATTGTAAATATGATTTGTATGGGTCTTGGTATAAACAGACACCTAATCATATGGTCATCAATAAATTAATTCAATATCAATAGTTATTTAATGCACAGTAAAGCACATAGTGCCTAATGACAATAAGGGCATAGCCCTACAATTCAATAGGCTTATCAAGCCGATAATAGCAATTACAATCAATAATCCCCAGTTGACCAGTCAACCCATTATAGATTGTAATTAACTATGTAGGTTATCAGGGCATTTCGACAATTAAATTTCTCATAGTATTATGTTCTTCAGGTACAAATATAAATAAATAACTTATCATATTAAATTTGACTATATAGATTCACATACATATAAGATCTTAATGACACTTTTCATATTTATATATAATATATTTAATAACGAAATCATATTGTCATTTCTCTCTCAAATTATAATTAATTCTTATTTTGTAGTAATTTAGGCATATTTGTTTCACGTAAATTCATTATTTGTGATTTTCTATTATATGTTAGCATATAAATAAAATATTTCTTATTAAGATTTTATTTGTATTATTTGAACATTTATATAAAAATATTTTTGTGGCCATTTACATTTACAAATATGATTAATCATGTTTTCCTTTGTAATCTCTCTCTTAGTTATTTCTTAAATCATTTCTCTTTACAAACACATAGATTATATACTTAATACAAATTTGATGTTACATATATATTTTATTTAACTTATAACATGTATAACTATACATTTACATTTTCCATAGGTCTATGTTTTTATTTCATAATGAACACACATACATAAAATTATTGTTAATTAATATATTTTCTTCTATTTTTAAATTCAATTATATTTAATTTTTCTCTTAATTTCATAAATTTTTATTAGTATCTCCTTAATTATTTTATTTCTTTACATTTTTTTATCTTATTTACACATATGTATTCATATCCCTTCCTTTCCCAAGCCACTCAAATTGAAACAACCAAAGACTCAATTTAAATCTCTCCTCTTGAGTCTCGAAAGACAAGAAAGAAATTAAAGGAATCTTAATTCATTCTTATTCGATTAACTTAGAAAGAGTGAGGTGGGCACCACAAGGTATGAGTTTCCACCTAATTGAAGTAGGCAAATACCTTATAGGGCCAAAACTAGAGCAGTTCAAAACCCTACTCTTATTTATATCTCAAGTTAATATGAAATTTCATATTAAATTTATAATTTTAACCTTTTTCTGAAGCAAGTTTCAAAAATAAATCATATAATCACATAAAGAAATAATAAAAAATACATATCTACAGAAGCAAAGAAATACATGAAATTAAAGAATATCATATATCAAATCGGGTAATTAATTTTCTTTGAGAACTTTGGTTCTCGCATACCAAGTTAGGAAAACAAATTTTATCATTTGTGACATTATTATGGAAAAGTCAAAGACCTATTTTATTTAGAAAACACAAATTAATTAGGTATAAAATAATTTGGTTATTTTTTTTATAATGTGTAAAATTTATTTTCTACCTATTACAACATTCACAAAAAGTATAAGGAAATAATGCGAATAAAATAAATTACATGGTAATTACCTAAAATACATTTTAACAAAAAAAGGTAAATTTTACAAAGAAATCTCCTAAAATGCATTCTAACTGAAAAAAATAAAATTACATTGAAATTGCATAAAATACAATATAACCAAAAATAATACAAAAATAAAAGGAGAAAATTAGGAAGAAAATAAAAGTTAGACAAATAAATAAATAGAAACAAAATAATAAAATAACAACAAAATAAAAAAAGAAAGATAAAAAGGTTAACTTCACCATATGTTTGATATAAGGGAAAAGACAGGTTAAATAAAACCCCAACGGATCTCATACAACTCACATCACAATGAAAACAAGTTGTTAATATGGAAGAAATAAAAGAATCAATAAAAGGACATAAATAAAAGGACATAAATAAATAATTAAATAAGCAATGAAAGAAATAAGAAATAAAAAAATAAATAACATGTGAAAAGATAATGAATAATAATTGAATAAAAAATAAAGAAGAACAATATATTAATAATGGAAAAATAAGATAAAGGTACTACATCTAACATGTAGATGAATACCTTAATAAAATAAAGCTACCATATTTAACTGGTAAATGGGTAACAAATAAAATAAAATAAAAGGCACCATGCTTGACTTGCAAATGGATGAAAAAATAAAAGAAAAGAAGAAAGAAAAAGGAGAATTTGATCGACCCATAGTGTATAATTGTCTTCAGGAATGATCTTCAGTTAACTCGAGAGAAAAAAGACAAATAATTTTAGAAAAACCTTTAAAAATTAGAAAAATAGTGTTTGAAAAGTGTTTTTACATTTTTAGGTATGCACTTATCGAGAAAACTAAACCCCTTGGACTAACACAAGATTTGGCTTTTATACATGTAGATCGAGGCAAAAAGTGGTCATTTTAAGGTAGGTGAAAACAGCCGTTTGCATGGACCAAATAGTCATTTGCCTAAGGAAAAACCCTACTAAGATTCTACCTCTTTGATAAAATGACATCATTTTATAGAGGTAAAACGGCCATTTTGCCCTCTAAAATGGCCATTTTAGGAAAGCACAAAATAGTCATTTTAGGGGCAAAATGACATAGTTTAACCTTAAATGGCCTAAAGCTTGTAAAATTTCAATTATAAAATATTTTTTCCCTTTTCAAATGCTCCATACTATAGGGGGCTTTTCCCCCCACACCTCTCATGATGTTAGTGTCGAGCATTGGCCTTAAGCTTATTTTTCTCATAATTCGAGTTGCACCGCAAGCTTTTCAAGCTAGGCAAGGGCTTATGCTTAAAAGTTAACTGTCATATTTAAACTTTTAATGAAGAGATCTTTAAATTTGACATTAACATTCCTATTTTACCAGAACTTTTTTCCTTTCTTCATTATTAGACAATCCAAACATGGGAGTCCCAAAAACCTAATGTCTACAGTTGCCTCCAACTTTAGGGAGGCGACTATAGAGTGTGTGAGATGAACCAAAGTTCATAAAGAAAGGATACATACCTCATGGGGTAACCCTTTTTATAGATGATCTGATAAAAAAATTTACACCTACTATTGGTTTTCTTTAAATAGTGTTAGATTTGATGTGATTCAGGCAGTACTGTAGACATTACACCTACTTCTATTAGTTTGTTTGCTTCAAACAATGCTAAAAACATAGCATCTAAAATTAATGTGATTCAGGTAGTGCTATAGACATTACACCTTACATAATGACCTAAAAATCTCAATATTTATGAATAGTGCTTTCTCAGGATGAATAGTGTTTTTGAGACCTGGGATTCACTGAAGCTATCAGATGAAAGTATTAATGATAAAATAATTTTGGACAAAGGTTGAAACCAATCGAAAATCATTTGTTTGGTTAAAAATGCTAAGAAATATTTTACGGCAGTGTCTTATAAATAGTGATCAAGGCAAAGCTGAGCCAAAAAATATTTTAAAAGTTGCTTAAAAAATTTCAAAATTTATATGACCTGATACTCAAAAATTGTAATTAGCCTGTTGGCACTAGAATCAATTGTGACATGTTGGATGTGTATGGGAATGAATAGTAATTGCCATATAATGAATCAATTATGAGTTCAATCATGTTAATTAGTATGTAGGACATATGATTATGCATATATGATATGTGGAATATATGTGACATGATAGGAAAAGGCATGGATTGCTAGCATTAGCATAATGGCCAAATGGCCCTATTTGTGCCTAAATGTGTGTATGTGTAATTAGGCATGTTTATGATATGGGTTATTATAAGTTGATATAGTATTTAAATTATATGGTGTAGTATGATTAAATATGCCTTTTTGGTGAGTTAAAAGCCCTAAGGCCGAATAGCCTTGTTATGTGATGGTGTATGTTTGTGCTATGTTATATTTCACATAAAGGGTTAAGTTATGGTTAATTATATTTTAGATACATAATTAGTGAATAATAATGATTGAGGAAGCATATGGACTTGAAAAAAGGATTTTATGCTTTATGAATGTAATAAATATGAAAATGAAATCATACACTTATTATATGACATGTTAAATGAACATAGAGTACATTATGATAATTATAAAAGTTATGGCTTTTTATTTGATATGGGTGGCTGAATGAATTATTATGCATGTTTGAGTGGGGTATGTTGCTTTAGTTATATGCCTAAGCATGAATGCACATGTTAGATAGGTATGAGGATTTCAAGCATGTTGATGTTATAGAGTTCAAGTTATATGCATGTATGTATGTTGGTATATGCATGTAATGAGGATGAATGTTTACTTATGCATGAATATGGCCTTGTGAGCATTTATGCATGAGGTATAATGTAAAGATATAGATTATGGGTTATGCTTGGGCCTTAGTGGCCGAATGGCATTAATGGGCAAACCTAGCTTGTAAATACTTTAAAATAAGCATAAAGTGGATATACATGGTCAATTATTTATTATTAATCATGAGGTGGAAATTGAACTTTTTTAGAGCGATCTTAAGCATGTATGCCTATGTGTATATGAATATGGACTTTTGCATGTGGCATTACATGAACATGGTGTGTATGATCATAATCAATAGCTAAAAATGCTAAATTACCTAGTATGTTCATTTGTTGACCTTATCCTGATTAAAAGCCATTTTAAGCTTAAATTAAATTGGTGAAACTAAAAAGAAATATGTTAATAGCCCATATGTGTAACAACTTAGATGGATAGGTTGACCAATTAACCTTCGGTATAGTAGTAATTGCTAGGGCATTATAATGCTTTCATGTTTTTGGTATACGAGTCCAGTTTTAGTTTAACCCAAAGGCCTGTATAATATTGATCTTCGGATCCATATTGATAAATGAACTTTGGGTTCATAAATGTTCATAATGGCCATAATGCTATGTTTGTCCTTATATTTGTGTTATACTCATTCTTGGACTCATGATGTACTTAACCTTCAGGTCTCATGATATTTTTGATCTTTAGATCCATGTTGGAAGAACGACCTTAAGGTTCATAGAGGTTATACTGGCCGTCCACCCCTGTCATCCACAGGATATGTGTTTTTGTCATATGGCCAACAAAATATTGATCTTATGGAAAGTTTAATAACAGACTTTTTCATTAGTCAAATAATGATTAAATTCATATGTGAACTATGTTTTACTTGTTATTATGTGACTTATACCATTTAGCATGACTTTTAGCTTATGCATGTTATGTCTAACATTTTGTATATTATGACTTGTACATACTTTTGCAAGTAAGAATATGGTATTGCATGATAATAAAGTCGCTATATTACATAGGTTAATTCAATTTCACCACTAAGCTATCTACTTAGTGAATCATATTTACTTGTGATGCAAAAGTAAAAAGGACATTTAAGCTAAAACCTTGAGACACCAAGACTATCAAGAAAAAGCTTTGCTTTTGGTATAGTTTTGTTGTAAACATTTAGTTATGAATTGTATAGATAATAGAGGAAGCACTCTTATGTTGTAATGTTTAAGTTATAGGCCTAAACTATTTGTATTGTAAATTTAAATGCATTTTATGGTTTTGTAACCTTATTTAAGTTCTTTAGTGTGTTTTAAACTTGTATGATATCTCTTCCTAAGGTTGAGATTATATTTTATGATGATGTGTGATTTGGAGTGATCAGGAGGATCACGAAGTTAGGAAATTGTTACAAACTATGTTTAGAAGTGTTTTTCTTGATTATAGGTTACTATTCAGATTTTGGGATAGTGCTGATACAATTATTATGTTACTAAAATTTCGGCACGAGGATTCTCAAATTTGAATGTGTAACTTGGTTTTGAAAAGTTTTTAAAAACTCACATTTTAATGTTTTAATCATGAAAGATGAGATGTTTTCAATAATGTTGTATTATGTGTTAAGATCGAATAGCATGTTATGTACACACTCATTAGTCATGTTTACCGATGGAACAGGGTAAGAGGTGTCACATTTTGTGATATTAGAGCTCCAATTTAGGCATTCCTAGGCAATATAAGAGTTTTATAGGGGTTAAATCTATACAATTCATAACTTTGGAGTATCGCGGCTTATCAAGTGTTCTTGAGCCTATAATTAAGATGAGTACACCTTAGGAAGAGGAAGAAGGATAGGCTTCTATATCTATAGGATAGGAGTCGGATAGAGTTACCTCTATGTCTGGTAGTGTAGCGAGGTAGGTATCCTCAACAACATAGGTTTTACTAGCATTTCTATAGGAGATATTGTAACTTTTGAGATAGGCTACACCAACTACACCACCACCATTAATACCACAACATCAAAAGATTCCTTTATCCCACAAGACTTATATAGAGTGGATCAAGAAGATGGGAGTGAAGGATTTTAGGGGCAAAAGGAATTAGAGCTTGGGAAGGTAGAGTACTAGGTAGACCACACTGAGAAGATTATGAAACAGATGCAGTGTACCTTAGAGAAAAAAAGTTATCTATGCTACATCTTTGCTATAAGAAGTGGCAGGCAAGTGGTGGATAACTTGACTGATCACATAAGAGAGGAGGATAAGACATGAGAGTTCTTTCTATCCAAGTTCCATAAGAAGTACATCCCTAAAGACTATTATGATAACAAAAGGCAAGAATTCATAGACCTTGAGCAGGGACAAAAGTCCATAGGTAAGTATGAGAAGGGTTGCACTATGATTGGTTGGTATTCTAAAGACACTATCTCCACTGAGTTGATAAGTGTAAGCATTTCGAAAGGGGTTGCATATGGACATTAAATCATAGGTGATCAAGAATTTCTCCCAGCTAGTTATAGTTTGTCGCTCCAAAAAGGGTGTATAGTAAGAGATGTGGAAGTTTTATCAGAAGAAGAAATTCTCTGGATAGGGAGCATCTAATATAGTGTAATAGTCAGGCAAGAGATTTAGAGGGAATTAGTTTGGGGCATCCCAACAATCACAAAAACTAGAATAGTATCAGAAGACAGGTTAGAGGTATAAAGGTAAGACTGGACAGCAATCTCAAGCTGCTAGTACACCAGTTTCTAAGGCTAAGAGTGGTCAAGTTCCTCAATGTCAGACCTATCATAAGTGACAAAGTGCTAGAGGAGTAAGCTAGGTGTATGCTTGGGGTGTGATTCACCAGATCACTTTCTTCATGATTGTCCTACCAAAGCAGATGCTGGTTAGACTGCATCTATCAAAAGTCAAAAAGAGACCGAGGAGATAGACCAAAGGAGCTTAGAGGGATAGAGGTGAGTCCAGAGTTGGTCGTAAAACTTATGCCTGACAATACGAAATCAAGGCACAAAAAGAGGCTAATGAGCTAGACATCATAATTGGTACTTTTCTTCTCTTTGACTCACTTATTTTGGCTTTAATTGATCTGGGGTTTACACATCACGAGCACAAGACCATGGGTTAGAGTTAGAACCTAAGAACCTAGAGATTATGATTAGCAATCCCCAAGGTTAGTATGTCTTAGTAAATAAGGTTTACAAAAAGTGTCCATTGTTAGTATAAGGACACTAGTTTTTAGCTAATCTCATCGAGCTACCATTTGATGAGTTTAACCTGATATTGGGCATGGATTGGTTGTCTAAGTATCAGGCCATGGTAGATTGCAAGTTAAAGAGAATAACTCTCAAGAATGAAGATAGGGCTAAGATTACAGTTGTGGGTGAGAGGACAGACTTTCTGTCTAATGTTATCTTTATAGTAACAGCGAGGGGCATGTTAAGGAAGGGTTGTCAAGCTTTCCTAGCTCATGTTTATGATACCCACAGTAAAGAGTTAAATACTAGTTACATACTAGCAGTGCTATAATTTATAGATGTATTTCTAAAAGAGTTACTCGGTTTGCCTCTAGAATAAGAACTTGAGTTCTGTATAGAGGTATTACCTGGCACTGCACCAATATTGATAACTCTATATAGGATAGCTCTAGTAGAGTTAAAGGAGTTAAAGATTCATCTTCAATAGTTGCTTGATAAGGGCTTCATAAGGTCGAGTAGTTTACTTTGGGGAGCACTAATGTTATTTGTGAAGAAGAATGATACTTCTCTTCGATTGTGTGTGGATTATTGATAGCTGAACAAAGTGACCATCAAGAATAAGTATCTATTTCCATAGATTGATGATCTTTTTTATTAGTTTAAGGGGGCTGAAGTGTTCTCCGGGATTAATTTAGGGTCAGGTTACTACCCATTGAGAGTAAAAGAGTCTGATGTGGTGAAGATGACTTTTAGAACGAGATATGGCCATTATGAGTTCTTGGTAATGCCATTTGGGCTTACCAATGCTCTTGTGACATTTATGGATCTGATGAATATATTTTTTAGATAGTATCTTGATCAGTTTGTGGTTGTCTTCATTGATGACATCTTGGCCTATTCAAAGAGCTAAGAAGAGCATGAATAACATTTGAAGATAGTTTTATAGATTCTAAGAGAAGAGAAGCTCTATGCCAAACTTAGTAAGTGTGAGTTTTAGCTTAATGAGGTGTCTTTTAATGCACACATAGCTTTTACAGAGGGGATTTAAGTTGATCCCAGTAAGATTAAAGTAGTTATGGAGTGGAAACCATCTAGGAATACCACAGAGATCAGGAGTTTCCTTGGGTTGGCTGGTTACTACAAATGGTTTGTCAAGGGATTTTCTTTAATAGCATCACTTATGACTTGTCTATTAAGGTAAGATATCATGTTTGTCTAGGATGACAGATGTCAAGAGAG
>CANXYI011455931.1:0-11508 GCA_948208565.1 Hura crepitans | reverse complement strand
CAATAAAAACTATTACAAACTAATCTAGAAATAGCCTAAAGATTCTATTCATAAGATCCATGAATGCTACTAATGCATCAGTTAACCCAAAAGGCATCACTAGGAACTCATAGTGACCATATCTAGTCCTAAAAGTTGTCTTATGTATGTCAGCCTCTTTTACTCAAAACTGATAATACCTAGATCTAAGATCAATCTTAGGGAAGACACATGTCCCTCTATGCTAATAAAAAAGATCATTAATCTATAGTAATGGATACTTATTCTTAATGGTGACTTTGTTCAATTGCCTGTAATCCACACAAAGTCTCAAAGATCTATGCTTCTTCTTGATAAATTGAACTGATGCTCCCCATGGTAAAACACTTGGTCTGATGAAACCCTTATCAGAAAGCTCTTGTAATTATATCTTTAACTCTATAGGAGCCATTCTATGTAGAGAGATAAAAACTAGTGTTGTGCCTAGCATCACCTCAATGCCAAATCCTAACTCTAATTCTAGTGGTAAACTAGGCAACTCATTTAGGAAAACATCACGAAACTAAGCCATAATAGCAATCAACTTGCTTTTGATACTTTCATTTATGTGTTAACCACATATGCAAGGTATCCTTAACAGCCCTTTTGCATCATCCTTTAAGCTGCAACTACTAATACTATATTGGCCACACAATGCGATCTTTCACCTATCACTAGCTTGCAATGTGATCCTCTTTTTTTTTGTAATCCACCATGGCATGATTCAAGATAACCATTCCATGCCTAAGATATGATCGAACTCCTTGAATGGCAATTTAATGATCTGTTAAGAAAACTTGTCCTTGTGTTAACAATGGATAGTCTTTATATACTTTATTCAATATAATATGTTATACTATAGGGTTACTAACCATCATGTCAAAACCAAGGTCATCTGACTCTAAACCCTGATCTATAGCCCATGTTATATAAATATATGAGTGTGTAGACCTCAGGTCTATCATTGCTAAAGTAGGTAAATCAAAGATATGGAAAGTACCTGCTATAACATTAGTGGCATTTGCCTCTTCACTAGCTCGAATGGCATACTGCTTCACTAGAGCCCTACTCTTTGACTTGTCCTTCTAACTGGCCGCATCATTACCACTGATGTCTTTGTTTTATGATATTTACTAAGGCTTAATGAGACAATTCCTCCAAAAATAATACTTGGAGGTATAACCCTAGCATACACCTAGTGTAACTTTCCAAAATACACCCTAATGTCTCTTATGGTAAGTCTCAAAAGCTAGTGTAAGAGCACTACCAACAGTGGATCTAGGAGCACCTAAAGCCTGAGTCTGTGTTCTAGACCCTATCTTAACCTATATGATCTATCCGACTTCTTTCCCTACTGATGCTTAGGCTGATCACCCTTATGTTTCTTATCAACTGTGTACCCAGAACTGCCTTACCCATGTCTGTAAGACCTCTTTTAAAAGTTACCCCTCTTCTATCTAAAATCATGCACCATCTTCATAGTATGACAAGCTATTATTAAGGCTGAAAAGTCCTTGATCTGCAATGGAGCAACCTATTGCATAATGTCTAAGTTTAACCCCTTCTCGAAGTTCTTATAGTGGTCTGCTTCTATTGGCACTACTACCTTAGCATATCTACTAAAGCGAGCAAATTCCTTCTCATACTTAGATATTGTTATGTGCCTCTATTTGAGACCCATGAATTTCTAGTACTTCTAGTCTAGGTAGTGCTCAGTGATGTATTTCTTCTAGAATTCTCTAAGGAAGAATTCCCAAGTAAGGTTCTATAGCTGTCTTATCCTCAGTCACTATCTCCTACCATTTCAAAGCTTTTTCAAAAAGCATGGATGTAGCACATACAACATACTCATTCTATGGATATCTTAGCCATTTCATAATTCGAAGCATTTGATCCAGCCAGTACTAAACTTTGTTTGACTTATCTAACTCTTCCCCCTTGAAAAATTCAACCCCATTCTTCATTAATCTCTGCATATATTTTTTTTAGAAAGCCTACTACTCTTGAGGTATGGCAAGTGGAGCTGTGTGTACCGTAGCAACTATAGTAGCCATTGTCACTTGCCTGACTATTCAAGCCTAGCTAACTAACCTTACTATCTATGTGTAGTATGTCCAGCATCACTAGAGGTCATATGCTTCAATTGTACCCTTCCTTGTGCAACTGTGATCGGAGCATGGCTCTCTACTTCTTCCTCTTTGCTTCAAGTCATACTACGACTCATATCTATATCTGTAGGTAATAAAAACAAATTATAAGTCTCAGATGTAATAGTATTATGATGTAAATATACTATGAAGCCTATAGTTTTCTTATGTAACCTATATGTTTAGATGAAAGCCTAAACCAAAGCTCTGATACCATTAAGTTTGATGCCCTCTACCTGATCAGTACAATAAACTTGAATAGAGAGCATGCATATCGATATCTGATTTCATTATCCATAAAAACCTAAATAAATTAAAAATTTTATTAATTAAACAATTAATTTACTTATGGAGGTATAAAAATATTAAAAATCATTTAGCATGCTTTACGAGGCAATTAATAGGGTTATTGTGTTGAAAATTTGGCAACATAACAGCTGTACTGGGACACTTTCGTAAATAGTAAACTAGTTAAAAACACTTATATAAAAAAACATACAACACATCTAAACTCTAAATAAGTCCTTTTGACCTTCCAACTTATCAAAAAACACAGAGCCTCAAGTTGAACATCAGACAACATTCTCACATGCAACATCAAGAGTTATCACATAATCCATGCGAGAAAAGAAAAAGCTTTTATGATACTATAGTTTTAGTTACAAAAACAAACCCAAAATACAATTTAGGCCCAATCCCTTTGGAATCACAAGAGCACACTATCAATATTTACATTTACATCAATACACGATTACAACATGATCAAAATACCCACATAGGGGCTATCTTCAAAAAGCCTCCTGTGGTGTAGAAGCTTTGGCTCTAATTTGTTGCCCTATTACCTATGCACCACAATTAGGCAATGTGCTATGTTTTTACTTAGTGATGTAATCACATTAAGTTGCACATAACCATTTTAAACATTCATTATTTCATTCTTGTAAAATATGAGATATTTAAATGTATGTAAATGCATATGATAATATGAATTGCCATAAAAATGTATTTACAAGCTTTCTTGTATCTAATCATGCACACAAATCACATCCTTATCAAAAAGTCATTATTTCTTCATGTTAGGTGTATAAATATTAGAATGAAGTTTAGGCCACAATAATTAAGATCATGACTATCATGCATAATGGAAATGTGTATTTACCATAAATCATGCATACGGCCTCTATTACACACCTATAAGGGTTATTTCCACATATTTATCATCATCTGTACCATACATGGTTCCTATATGTTAAAGTTAAATTCGTTAAGCTTACTAAGCATTATTATGTCTTAATTTTGCTTGTAGGCTTTAAGAAGGCATTCTTAGAATATAAGCACATTCATAGCCCAACATATGTACAAAATTTCTCATACATGTGATTTGAGGTATGTTAACTTATAACCACCATATATTGCAATTTATATGCTAATGGTCCTTAATTATACCTATTTGATCCATGTATTGCATCATTCGGCATATTCAAAAACACAAGACACCAATAGCACTATTTATCATTCAACTCATAATTATGTATTTTAAAGCCTTTTTAGTTGCTTAACATATGCCTATACCAAAAAGACAAATGACCAAGACTGGATAATAGATAACATAGACCAAAAGGCATTCGTACCCGTAGGTACATAGACATAAGCTTGAAGGCATTTGCACCCATCGGTATATAGACATAAGCTCATAGGCACTCACATATGCATATGTGTAGAAATATAGGCTCAAAGGCACTCGTGCCCGTCAACACGTAGATAGATGACCCATGGGTCTCATACCCGAAGGTATGCTAGCAACTGCTAAAAATCCTAGTTGATGGTCAACCTGTCCAAACTATTTTGTTTAACTATATAAGCATCATTAAATGTATCATTTCCTATCATTTTAGCCATTTTTACTTTTATGCCCTTTTATGTCCTAAATTAAGTCATTGGCCATATTGCACCTTTGCATAGCATATTTTTAGAACATTTGGCCATCTTAAGCCCGTTAAAGCTTATTACCACCTGTGGGATACATTGCCTAGGTGTAATAGCATTAGTTCACATTAATGTCTCAATATGTCAATTAAAGCCAAAATAGAACTTAAAAGTCTATGTTATGGTACCCATGGGTAATTAGATTCTCATTTAATGCATTTGGCTCATTTTAAGCACACAAACATGTTTCATTTATCATATATGAAAACATCATATTGACATTTGTAGTGAAAACAAAGTGTTAAGGTCTATTTGTGCCAATGTGACTTAAATCACACATACCCTTATGACTTAACCAAATTTCAGGTCCTAGACATTTAAAACCAGCATTTTCATTGTTAACCCCTTTTTAGACTCTTTCACAACCCATTTGAATGTATACTTTAATATAACACATAAATGTGTAATAATCACATATTGTAAATATGCCATGTTTTCATCATATCTATGCATTCTTAACTAATTAACCACCCAAGTTAAACAAAATACATTTACACCATGTCTAACAATCATATTTTTACCAACCATTACATTTATTAGGCATTATTGTAATTAATAGCATTTATTACTATTATGTAACTATATGGACATATTGAAATTCATGCATTTTAACTTAATTTAATGTGATTATACATACCAAACTCGATCGCACAGGATGCTCGATACCTACTTAAGCCCTCTCCTTACCTCTGGAGGCTCGAGATGATGTTTCGCCTATGAATACAATAGGATACTATTTTTTAAAATTAATATAAACTTTTAGAAATTTTAGAAAATTATTTTGAGCCTAGTTATACACTCTTTGGCATTTTAGGAACCTATGAAAAATAACAAATTTGAAAAATAATTACCCGGGAGTTAGGAGGTTACTAATCACCTCCGGAGGGAATTCAGTTTTGCTTCCAAAATACTTTGCCAAATCGGGTGTTCTTGGTGTCTATAAACTCATCTCAGGACACTCTTCAATTCGGGACCAATTTTTGGTAGTGGGTATTATAGTGGAGGAAGCAAAATGAAGGGAGAGGGGAAAGAGAGGCTCTCGGCTTTTTGAAGGAGGAGGATAGAAATGGAGAGGGTGGAGGGAAAGAAAATAAGGGAAATGAAATTTCCTTTTCCATTTATAGTTTTCAAAAAACTAATTTTCCTCTCTTCTATAAAATTTTTATATCCCATAGGATTGTCAAAATTCCTTCATTCCTATCCCAAAAATTTGATAAATTAGGGTCCTAAATCCTCCTAGAATATTAAGCTTGAAAAATGAATAGAACTAAAAAATTAATGCATTTTATTTTCCAAAAATTATGTAAAAATCTCAACAAATTCTAGTTCCAAAGTCAATGGACTATTTAGAATATTTAAGTATTAGGTCATAAAATTTTTCAGATTATTTTGAGCAACTTTTAATTATTTTAGGATTTAGCTTTACCTGCAACACTATTTATAGGATAATTTCGTAAAATCTTATTTAGCATTTTTAACAATCCAAATGACTTTGGATTGGCTTTGAACTTTGCCCAAAATTCTCTCATAAATAATACTCTCTATTAGTATGCTTCGTGCGACTCGAGTTTTAGAAAGTACTATTCACGAGAGTCGGGATTTTCAAGTTGTTGCATGTTTAACCTTATAGTATATATTATTTAAAAATCACAAATTAATAAATTTTTGGCATCATAACGGCTATCCTGGTGAAAAAAATGCACCTACAAGAAAACACTTCTATAGACATACTCAAACTTGAACATGCTCACCAAATCTATCTAATCCTCCACACAACCTCAATCATAACAACTTATATCAATGTCTTAAATAGTGAATTACACAGCAACACCACAAAATAGTTCATTATCATCAATGGGTAAAATTTAAATAAATCATACATCTCATAACTTATTGTAGCATTTAATAATTTATTCATTACATTACAATACTAGAATGTACACATACCTCTAGGGCTAAAACCCATTCTTCTACATGAGTTCCACTAGCCTAGTCTTACTAAACAAAAAAAACCATAAGTATGTCCGTCTTGAAAGTCTTCTGCTACACTGCTACTTGAATTGTGCTACTAACTATGGCTATTACCAACGCATTAGAAAACTAATATATTAAGTATACAATTAGTGGTAAATTTAATGAAATATACACTGTGTAACATGCATATATCACACAAGCATGCAAAGGCACTTAGTTATACACTAGTATCATATTACAATTTTTTTTAGTACTTTATTAATTAATTTGCTCATAGACTTCCCATTATCTTTACATTTCATTCTTCTCACATTACGATTATAAATTGTATATCACTTATTTTTCATTAATTAACTCTAGATCATGTGATTGGTTAAATTTTTTTCTTATTGCTTTTATACCAACTATACGCAACATCTTATTAAGACCATTCACATCACTGCTCCTAACATTACTCTAACTGGTTAGTAAGTTTATTTCATACCTAGTTTTAATCATTATTCATTAGTTTATTTCCACTTTTATCACATTATGCTATTATAGTATTTCTCTCATTAATCCATTTATAACACTTTTAGGCCTATACTCAGGAGGCAACTATTTACCATTGTATAATAGGATATATCCCATATAGTGGCCCATATTATTAACCTCGGTGCTATACATACTACCCATCCTGCAGCATGGATCAGTGCAAAAGAACCTCCCGATATCGGATGGTAGGGATTAGCCAGGATAGACCACACAACAAATGGGATAGCAAGGTTTAGCCCTGATAGACCTCCCAATATCCTAAAGAAAGTGGATAGTAGGGATTAACACCGAAGGACCTCCTAATATCCAAAAGATAGGGGATAACATGGATTTACCCTAAAGGGACTCCCAATATCAAAAGAAAATGGATAACAGGGATCTGCCTTAGTGGGCTGCTGAATATCTGGAAGTATGTAGGGCTCTTGTTAAAACCTCAATGGCTGCACCAGCCATATAATGAGAAACAACTATTATGGACCAAAACCATTAGCATCTGCTAACTCCCTAAACTATCCAATAAAAGATCTAGCAAATATGGGTCATTATTCCACATTTCTCTTTGCATCAGCCATGTTCAATTCTTTTACCACTTCAATTTATTCATTATTGTTCAGTAAATCTTCGCTCAAGTTTCATTGCATGATAACAAGACATTCTTACATTGTCTTTATAGTCAGTTCCTTTCCATTGACTACCTCATTCTATGTGAGTTCACATGCACTCCTTTAGTATAAACCTTATATTTTTAATGTACACCATATCAATGACTCATATCTTAATTGGTTACACTAGTTCTCAATTGTCAACATTTTGTTACGTCACTTCCAAGCCCCTTTCACTTGATTGTGTCTTTAAGCTCCTTTATTCATTATTTCTTTATAACACTTCCACTAATTTACATAACCTTACATATTAATAATTTAAGGTATATCAAGTTGTCTACTTAGTTTATTGTTTTACCTTTTCTCATATAAACATTATCAAATAAAATTTTTTCAGTTAAAGTAAACTTATCACACTAAATTGAAATTATCATCATATATATTATATTTAAATACATGTTCATCTATTCACCTCTATAATAATCCTACTCCCTACCATATCAATTTACCTCCATTTATTCTTATCTCATTAACACCTATACATTTATTACTCTTACCATGCATATATAAGTTTATTTATATCTTTATTTCCTTAAATCGTATTTACATATGCATGTTATCATAATGTTAATTATTTAAACACCACATATTCATGTAGGCATATAATTAAAGTTTCATATCCATTTCTCTTTATATTCATGTTTATATCCAACTTTTCAATTCGATTATGGGTTACACATATTTGGCTTCACATACCTATATATATTTACCTCCAGCCACCATTTGGCCATTATGTAATAAAGCACACACACTTAATTTCTCATTAGTTTTACACTCTAATCATATTCATTAGCTAATTACCAACTCATTTCATACCATATACATCTAATTAGACTTTAATATAAACAAGTCCCTCTTGACGTACCTTTCGACCATAATGTAAAAATAGACAAGCATAAAATTCCTCATTTATTTCTCATCTCAGTCTTACTTATTACTATCTCACCAACTCATTTTACATCACGTATACAAAATAACCACACAAGCATATTCTTTTTAAATACCTATTTTGCCATAACTCAACCACACACATACATATTATTTTCTTTTCATTTCTTTACACATTCATGTTTATTATCAATAACACACCTTATACACACATTCACTATTTACAAAGTACCACACATACACATAACACAGTACTTCCATGCATACAATTTTCACATAAACATTATATCAACCAAAACATAATGCATATTTCATTAAATTCACTTAATAGGGACTCTAAAGCACCCCTAATTATGCCTCTAAACCTTTGTCTTCCTCTTCCTCTATCACTTTCCGTCACTTAACTACAAACATAATAGATTTTATACTTAGAAAAATTATATAAAAATCTATGCATCTCCAAATTGAAATCTAATTGCATATCTATAACTTACACCGTACATACTACCTAATATAAATATTAAACCTTGAAAGAAACCACTTATGCATAAAATTATCACTATTCACCAATTATTGAATTCTCTCAAATTAGACCTCCTCTTGCATTTCCCTCAATGGAATTATAGTTTAAAGGATATGGACACTTGTTTTGGTGGTTTTAATTTGAGAAATGGCTTTATTTTAGGGTTAAAAGAAGAAAAAGAAATGAAAGAGAGAGAAAGGTGGGAACGTCGACCTCTATGGAGAAATAGGGGAGGAAGATAACCCTACACATGCATATTCACACACACGTGTCCCCACTTTATATATTAAGAGCTTGAATGGCCTAGATCGCACCATGTGTTGATTTGAAGGCCTAGATTAACCCTATATATGTTTTAATCTTCAAAAATACAAAATAAATATTAGAAATCTTAAAAAATTGTGCTTTCAATGCCAAAAATTAATGAATTACTTCATTAAAAGGTCTCTAAAATCTCAGGTCAAAATCCCAAAGGGAACTAGATTAACTATTCACTCTTGTAAATAAGAAATTTTGATTAAATATCAATCGACCTTAGAAAATTTCAATTCCTTCACCATTAAACTATTTAGAATTTTTGACCTTTAGGGTATGCTATTTTTAGGTCTATTTAGGCACATCCCTAGTATCTCTCAACAAACTACAAATTTATGTCTCTATTGACTAGATACCAATGTAAAATAATTTATTGGTTATGCTAAAAGTGCTGGTTATTTCACTTACTTCATTATTTTATATGTTGAAATTTTATGGCAAGTACTCCTTTTTGGCCTCCTTAGTGTGGTCAATTACTCGATAAATACTATTTATGCCCTAGGAAGTATTATCCATGAAATTAAGAGTTTTGAGCATTTCATTGGATTTGTTCAACCAAACCAAAATCTAGTATCTAGCCATCACTTGTTAAAAGGCCCAAGGAGCATGACAACATTTCAGGATGATTAAATCATATTTCACATGTATAGGCCTAGGTAGTGTATACTGAAATTTTACTAGAACACCTAAGGGAAGTTGCTATTGGTCATTACATGGGGTCATAGTTTGTTTACATAAGTTATGGTCATCCAAGCATAGTCCCTCCATAATCAGTATATCTCATCATAAGCATACAACTGATCAGTTTACCATTTGATATATCTCATAAGTATAAGGCTTGGATTTGATGTCATCTTTAACATTACCTAAAATTAAGGGAAAAATTGATTTACACTTTAAAATAGCGCAAGGGTAAAAGCAATGCCTAAATTATTTAAGAGTTTTAGCGTGTAATGCTATTTTAGAGAAAGCTTATATTATAAATTAAAAACACTAATTCTATATTAATTTAAGGTACTTTTATAGCATGGTCTCATAGTATCCTGAGTAGAGTCAACATTGTTCATCTCCCTTCAATTTTGAAGTTGATTAAATAGAAATGACTAGAGACTTGACCTAACTCACACACCTAAAATGTCAAATTAATAGAAGGAGATTAGAGGAATCACAAGTCCTTCTTATTTGATTAGATGAGAAAAAGAGAGTTAGGTAGCATAAGGAAGGAGCCACCACCTAACCAAAGTCGAGAAATGCCTTCTATGGCTAAAACCAAAGAATAGTTCAAAACCTTTCTCTTATTTATACCTTATGTTCATATAGAATTTTATACTAAATTATTAATTTAAAATTTTTCCTTAAGTAAGTTTTGGAATTAAAAACAAATCACTTAATCACATAGAGAATTAATAAAGTGAGAATATTTACAATCAGAAAAGAAGTACATGATTTATAGTTAGACATACAATATTTTAGGTAATTGAATTTCTTTGAGAACATTGGTTCTTGCATGCCAATTTATGAAAAAAAAATTATTATTGTGCTTTCTATTAAAGAGAAATCAAAACCTACTTTTATTACAAAACACAATTTAATTAAATAGAAATTGATTTGATTAAAGAGTCATTTTCTATTGATTAAAGCATTCATAGAACAACACAGGAAAATAATATGGATTGTGTAAAATTTACATGGAAATAACTTAAAATACAATCTAACTAAAAGAAAATATCAAGTGATTACATTGAAATCACCTACCAATACATTCTTAATAGTAAAGAAGGTTACATAAAGAAGAGGTAGCAAATACCAAGGTCAAACCATGACAAACCTCCCACAAATATTTCAATTCAAAAATTAAAAAGATTAAAGCAAACAAGAATATTATAAAATAATAGTAAAGATGCTAAATAATGAATTAATTGAATATATTTTTATAAAAAATGAAAGAAAAGAGTTTTGAAATTAAAAATGAATATTAAATAGAAAGAGTCGAAATAAAATAATAACAAAATTAATAACAAATAAAATAAATAAGAGAATTGAAACCAAATAACATGAATGAAAGAAATGATATAAAATCAAATAGGGATCAAACCATCGTGTCTAATTGATAGATAGATGAGCTAATCCCTTTTGAGAAAATATGAAAAACAAAAAGGGAAATTTACTAATTATAATTGCCTTAAGGAAGCCTTTTCAAAACAACTTTAAGGGAATTTAAAAAAAAAATCTATAGACAATTTGAGTTTAATTAGAAAACATAAAATTTTGATCTTTACATGTTTTTTGAGGGTAAGAACCTCTTCCCACTTGATTGCCATTGGTAGCTTTTATAGCTGACAAAGTAAGCAAAATGATCATTTGTCTGAATGGAAAATGGTCGTTTCAAACTATAAAAAATGGCATTTTTTAATAACAAACGGTCTTTCTCCTAGCAAAAACAACCATTTTCTGCAAGAGA
>CANXYI011455804.1:0-11132 GCA_948208565.1 Hura crepitans | reverse complement strand
AAAGGTTAAATGAAAGGCCCTTGAGGAAATCCTAGGATGGGTGACCTCAGTAGGAAGTGACACCCATGCCTATTTTAGGTAGAAATGGGTAAAGGGTGTTACAATAGTATTAACAAGATGGGACATTGTTAATATAGATAGATCAGCACATGTTATACTCTTGATTGTATCAAGCAATAGTTCAAACAAGTTATAACCATAGAGATATTTAGAGATAACATGTTAATGCTTACTTAGGAAGTAAGTATATCAAAGACCCATCATGTGTGACGCCCCTTACCTGGTTTGGACGCCAATCAGTCATTAAGCCTAACTAAGGTGTGCTTGCATATCTAGATACCTAAACTCATATACTTATTTCCTTATTTTTTCATAAACTTTTTAAATAGTGTTACTTATTTAAAACTAGGAATCCTTGTGTTAAAAATCCAGTAGCATAATAGTTGTACCAGGCACTATCCCAAATTTTTAAAGGTAACTTACACAATAAAACACACTTATATATCTCAAACAAACACTTTCACTTACTCAATTTGATCCTCAAATCACTCTAATAGCGCACAACAAGCACATGACATCACAACCTCAGCAAAAGATATCATAAAACATATCATGCAATATCACAGTTTTATAGAATCAACATACATTAAAATTCAATAAGAACATTTAAGTTACATTTTGGTTACAAAATAATTTTAAGTTAGGCCTATCCCCTATACATAAACACTTGAGTGGAGCTTATACATCACTTCTATAACAAAAAAGAGTTTTACAAAAAATAAAGCCTTCTCTTTAACTTTCTTATTGTCCTAAGGCTTCTAGTATCAAAACATTCTTGTACCTATGAGCTATAAAACAAAGGAAATTCTAAGGATATTGCTTACTAATCAAATCAAAATAATATGTGCTATCATTGCCATTATACCTTTTATAAGCTTATACCAATCATTTAAATGCAATACCATTTAACATTTTCATATCAAACATTTACAGAATGATAAATTGCGATGAACATAACTATCACATGCTTTATGCACTAATAATGTCAAAATATACATGTATAGAAAACCATATGTAATAATCTCTTTGCTTCCAATTAAACCAAAATCTCATCATATTCGGTTTATTGATCATTTTTTTACAGTCAACAAAAGCATAATATTTTTGTTTATATACTTTCCTTCTTTTAACATAAGCCCATGGAAATTTCCATAATCCTATGGATAATAGGATCATAAAATTATGTAGGGACCCATATTTTGGACTTTATGACTACTAAACCAGCATAAGAAAAATTGTGTAGTGGATTCCCCTACGGAACCTTATGGCTACACCTACGTGTGTCTGTACAATGGTTTCCCCATGGAAGCTTGTGGTTGCACCCACATGATCATACAATATTGACACACATATTCATAGGTAAGACTAAAAGTGAACCTTTGGATACTTATCTAAGCACTAAAGTGCCCTAGCAGCTGCTATATCCCCTATCTCATCGGTCAACCTATCTATTACCTAGGTTATTGCATCTCATGGGCTAAAAACCAATGCTATTAGTTTCACCATGTTAAATAAGTTTAAGTAAATTTTAATATGCATGATTTAGCCATTAAATGACTAAAATTGCATTTATACCTTGAAAACAACATTTTGAGCACCTATGCCTATTTTGGTCACATTATGCCTTATTTGGATTTAAAAGCATTATCCACCTCAATCTTGAATTTTTAGTTTTCATATCATATTTACAAGCTGAATTTAATGTCATAATGGTATTCAAGTCCATTTATGCCTTTATATTCATTAAATCTCGAACTTGTGGCATAATGTGCTCTTAATAGCCTTTTTAGGGTCCATTTCGGGTTTTAGACTCTTTTAGGTCTCAAACCTTTTATCTTTCATGTATTACATTATTTACATGTTCAAAATATAAATTAAAACATGTATACACCAACACTATCACACTTTTATGAGATACCAATCATGTTGCCCATTTTAGGCCACTCGGCTAAGCAAGCTTAATTTGGCATTTTTTGGTTCTAGTCCTTATTGCCTCAAGCAAAACATCATATTTCAATTTGACATAGTGCATTGAACATGTATATATCATAATACCAAGCAAACATATATTTGCCTATCTATAAAGTCATACCATATAATTCCAATTCTATAACACAATCATGTACAATTAACCCTTATAACTCTAACTTTTTGGGTTCTCTCTTCTTCTTTGTAGTTTTGGCCATTAAGCCATTTTTATACTTTGTTAGTTAGTTCTTTCTTAACTTAAGCTTATTAAATGTCCAATAAGTCACTTACCCCATTTCATGGTTATGTACACATATAAATATGCATGATTTTATTTTATAATCACTATATTTCAACTTATTACATTGAGATTCTCTTTTATGCTATGTAACTACATATATCCTTACTTAGCATTTAAGAATATAACTCACACCTTGGCAATGTATAAATTGGCCATTCATTAAAAACAACCATATATTAATGCTTTGAATCATACATTATGCATCCACACATTGTTTCATACAATGTCAAGCTTATAATTGCACATTAAGGCATTTTCACACTATATGCACATAACAACATCATAAGACCTATAATGTATATGTTACATTCCTAAGGCCTTTTATTTTTTTCAAACATTTATAATTAAGTCAATTCAGTAAATGAAACACATTTTATGATTATTTAGCTAATAATTCTCAATTTAGCTACTTATAACCTATTATGTACATAATATGGTATTAATGGTACTTACATTAAAATTACATTTACACTTAATTCCAATGCATTCTAATCATTTAAGACATTTCTATACATACATTAGAATCCATAATACACACTTAAATATGCCATTTATGTCTATGCCCAAAAATGAGCATTCAATGCCAAAATTTACTTAATAGATGCATTTAATGATTTCAAGAAAAATTGGTCATCTTATTTAAATTTCAAATATTGAGACAACCAAGGAGGTTCTTAGATACCCATCTATGCCCTCACTTTTCCCTTTTTGTGGTTCAGTTCGAAAGAACCTAACACAAACTGAATAAAACTTTGAAAATCCATAATAAATCAACCAAAGCTCTAAAAATTAATCTAAGGCCATATACACAATTCTTAGGCACCATTAGTATCTATGAAAAATAATGGAAATAAAAAAAATATTACCTAAAAAATTTTGGTTTCTGTTCACAGGGTTGTAAAATTGACATTTTCTTGCACCCATTTTTAGAATTTCTACTTCCTAGAGGCTCAAAGTCATGTAAAGGCCCTTTGGTTCAATTTTTGTGTGATGATTTTGGCTATAAAGGGAGAAATGAAGGAAAAAAAGAGAGAGAGAGAAAGTGAGAGAAGTGTTCGACTGATAATGGGAGAAGAGGGGTGAATAGTGAATTTTGACTAATTGAGTCAAAATCCCTTATTTTATACCGTCCCTTAAAATTTCACTATTCCACATTTTCCCCAATTCTTTTATTCTCTTCCCAAGCCAATTAAATTGTCATATTTATAGCACTAAATCAGTTTAATTATCCCTTAGATGCCTCAAAAAATTGATGCTAAAAAATCCAAAAAAACCAAATAATTTCGTTATTTTTATGTTGCTTGATTTCTCAAAAAATTACTTCTCGATATAAAAAAATTTTGATTCCAATGCCATTAGACTGGTTGGAATTTTTAAGTAAGAGGTTGTATAATTTTTGCAATTTTCTGAACAACTTTGAAATAAATATACAGTTTAGCTTTGCCTTGGTTATTATTCCTAAGACACTGTCATAAAAAAACTTTCTTGGCATTTTTAACCACACTAATGACCTCATATTGATTTTAAACTTCTCCTAAAATTATTTTATTATTAATACTTTCATCCGGTGTCTTTAGTGTATCTCTAGTCTTAGGAACATTATTCATCTTAGGGAAGTACTATTCATAATTATCGAGATTTTTGAGGCATTTCACCTTGAGATCTTCACATGGATACTTAACCTATGTTAGTCAAAGTATCTTATCGTATTAATGGTGCTAGTATGCTTAGACTTGAGATCATTAGCTGTCTCAAATATGAAGTGACATACTTTGACTCCAAAGTATTTACTTCGAACAAGAAGTATACATAGTGAGGTGTTTAGGTGTGCCATAACATATTTAACGATACAAAAATGATCAATAAAGAATTCACAACCTTAGATTATATTAAAGAGTTTATCTCATTATTCTGATAAGTAATCGATATTTAGGAATCTTTGGCCAAAGTAAAGTGCAATGGGTGAATGAGATTCACTATAGGCATTTTTAGGAATAAAGATGAAATTACCAAAAACAATATGTCTAAGGCTTAATTAAACATATTTAGTTAAGCTATGAGTTGATAGAAGTCCATACTTAAAACTAGAAGAGGTAAAAGATGGTGAATGGAGTTTATTACATCGTTACTACATATGGGAGGGTTAAGTCAAACCACTTGACTTTTTTACAATTCGGTAGTCATTATCCATGGCTAGATGCCTCTCTTGACTTGTATATAAGTGATATATCAATTAGTGAATTGATATTTATTCAATAAGATTGAATTTATAAAGTCTTAATTGGACTAAGACTATTTCTATGTGTACAACAAAGTTGTTCTAAAAACCTATACGGTCACACACATAAAAGTAGTGTGAGGAAGATTTAATGACATTAAATGTTCTAATGATGTGGAATATCACTGGTAGATGAGTTAAGAACAAGAAATAAGCAAATGGGGTCAGGGCCTATTTGGAAATTAGAAGTCAAAAAAATTTGGGTTTTAAACTTGGGCCTTGTAGAGTCAAAATTTTAATTATTCTTACATCTAATTTTTTTTATAGGCCTTTAAAATGATTAAAAGGCCATAAATCATAGTATTTATTATTCCAAAATTGGACCAAGGAGTGCCATATAGGATTAATGAAAGTAGGGCTAAAGTAGATTGCACATTAGCCGATTAAAAGTCTGATGCACATTGGACAAAAAGGGGCCAAATTTATAGGCCCATTCTATTCTGACTTAGGATAGCTTTTAAGTGTTAAAATCTGACCTATAAAGGGCTTATTTAAAGTATAAGTAATCTTTATTAGTATAGCCACTAGAGTGATACATTATTCTATTGAATTGCCACATAGAACAATTGAACACATAAAATTTCCTTCATCCATTTAAAAATCCTACAAGCACTAGGATTTTCAAGTTGCTCTCTTTTAGGAACTTCTTGTATAGATTACCTTGGAGGTGTTCTTAAAAGAGGATCACTATGGTTTATGTCAACCCAATGAGAAAAGCTCTAGAAAGGAATCTACTATCATTCTTTATGGCAAATCACAAAAAACTATTAGATTTATTATTTAAGATTTATTTTAAATTATCTAGGTCCATTATCATTGCTGGTTTTTTCTCAAAATTTCAAGTTTTTTACTCTGTTTGATAGAGAAAAACAAATAAGTTCTTTGCATAAGGCTTTAACTACATTGACATATAGGCCACTACCATCCCTCTTGTATAAGCACACATGCCAAACCTCGATGAGATGCATCATTACACGTCACATATTCTTTTTTTGGCACAGGCTGTACAAGGATTGAAGCTTTATTGAGCATAACCTTTAGCTTCTCAAAGATCTCTTGGCATCTAATTGACAACTCAAACTTGGAATTCTTTTATATTAGCTTGGTTAGCAGAGAGGCTATGATAATAAAAACCCTTCATAAACTATCTGTAATATCCTACTAAACCTAAGAAAATTTTGACTTTTGTAGCATTCTTAGGATGCTTCCATGCAACTATAGCCTTAATCATTTTTGTATCCACTCTTAACCTATCAGTTGAGATAACAAAGCCTAGAAATGTCACTTTATTAAGTCAAAAATCACACTTACTAAATTTGGCTTACAACTATTCTCTCTGAGCTTTTACAAAACTAGCCTCAAATACTCATCATGCTCTTCCTTGTTGTTAGAATAAACTAATATGTCATCTATGAATACCACTACAAACATATTTAAAAAATGATGAAATAGTCAGTTTATAAGGTCTATAAATGCATTTAGTGTATTCATCAAGAAGTTAAAATGCCTATACCTAGTTTTAAAAACCATCTTATGCACATCCACTTCTTTCACTTTTAACTAATAATAGCCTGATCTCAGTTCTATCTTAGAGAACACACCTACTAACTTAAATTGATCAAAGAAATCATCAATCATAGAAAGAGGATACTTATTCTTCACTATCAACTTATTTAATAGCTAATAATTAATACATAACATCATTGAACAATCTTTCTTCTTCATAAAAAAGTGTTACACTAGGGTGAATGGAACCCTTGTCAAGCAACTCTTGAAATTTGGTCGTTAATTCTTCCAACAATGTTAGGGCCATTCTATAATGTGCAATAGACACTAGTGTTGCTCTTGGTATGGACTCAAAGCAAAACTAAACTTCCCATTTTAGTGGCAAACCCAGTAGATTCATCAGAAAAAACATCCTTGAAATCATTAACTGTGGGTATGTCATAAAATTCAAGTATGACTCTTTTTGTATCCCATACATAAGTTGGATACACTTAGTACCCACTTCTAACAAACTTCCTTACCACTATTGCAAATATCATGTGAGAGATGAAATCATCTCTCTCCTACAACTATTACTTTATCACCATCAATTGTCTTAGATAAATAATCAATACCCAGGATCACATCAAACTTATTGAATGGTAACTCAATTAGATCTACCAATAATTCATATCCTTAAGGCTCAATGGACAATCTTTATACACTTTATTTATAAAAACACTATATCCCAAAGGATTAGAAACCAAGGTCTCATATTCTTTGGGTTAAGTTTCAAGGTTCCATTTTTTTGATAATGCAATACAAATGGAAGAATGAGCAGATCCAGGATCTATCAATGCATGAACAATGGAACCAAAGAGAGAGAATGTACAAACTATGACATTTGGAACATCCTTTTCCTCTCTAGCTCTAATGGTATATATATAAGCTAGAGCATGAGCATTTAGCTTCTACACTCTCTTAGGTGCAACTTTTAAGAACCTCACTAATAATCTTGCCTACCAAACTTCTTAATAAAAGAAATAGTAGTTATAGCCTCTTTCAGCTATCCACTAACATTTTCCATCTTAGGACAATCACTAATCTATTTGTCGAAAGATCCTTATCTTATACAAACAACAGATAACTTCCAACAAACACCCCCATGCTTCTTGCTACAATACTTATAACACCTCTAGTAGTAAACCCTAGAACACAAGTATAGATGCAACTCTGTAATCTCCTTTATTGGCAATCAACTTTTTTCTAGTGCTGCCTTATGCTTATAAGCATATCAGTTTCTTACTTGAGGCATGGGAACCATTACCTTATCCTTATATGTTCTTTTTCTATACCATGTTCTTCCTTTCTTGATCGTATACATTAATATCTTCTAGCTCTATGGCAATAGACACTAATAGAGAGAAATCCTTTATCAGGCTAAGTGCCACACTAGATCTAATATTATAGTTCAAACCTTTCTGAAATAACTTGCATCTCGTTGCTTTCATATGTAACATTTTCTCAGCACACTTAATCAATTTGAGAAACTCTTTCTCACTTTCAAATACTGACATTTTGCATTGCCTTAGAAACATAAACTCCCTATATCAAGCTTCTCTAAAGGTAGCACTGATGTACCTCTTTTGGAACTTTGCCAGGAAAAATTGCTGTGTAATAGCCTCAGTAGGTTTCCCTCTAAAAAGCATCTTCCACTAGTTATATGCTTCATTATGAAGGAGAGATCTAGCACAGATCAAATTATCCTTATCTATGTCAATAGATAGCACTTTGCATTAGGGTTTACAGCTATGCATGCAATGAATTGCTTATTCACATCAATTCACACATATATTGTCACATGCATAATGAATTCATATTTACAAAAGCAAGAAATGCTGAAACCTTGCAATTTGATCTAAAACTGCCTGACCTTGCCTTGGATACCATAAAATTTGATGTCTTTTTTGCTAACATACTGAACCACCTTAATAGGCAATCCAAAGACACAAATAGGAGAAATGCCATATTATGCACTTAAGGCACTAGAGTAACTCATATACAAATATCACCTATAAAACATTCACATATACACATACACATGCACACAACATTCACATCCATATATATAAAAGCTTTAAAGATAAATTATATAAAAGCAATTGTGTATATACCTATGTTTAAGCCATCTAATAAGCTATAGCCTTATTAAATATCCAAAACTTTGATAAAATTTGTAAAACAAATGTCTATACAAAATACTTGAACAAATGAACATATAAAAGAATGATTATTGAAAACTATGAAGATATAATTAGAAAAGCTTATTGTCTTACTTCTCTTGCTCATCCTTCATCTATTGAACCAAGAATGTAATGCCTAAAAACCCCAATTTTATCAAAAGTACTTCCCAAGGTGTGAATAGTATTTCTTGAGTATCCAGGTCGCACGGAGGACATTAAAGGGGAGTACTAGTTATAAAGCTATGAAGTGGAAATAAATGATGAATGTAAAGTTAATTACATTGACCACTAATCTAATCAAAATTTTCATGTCGATATCTAAGGAATAGTGGCGTTAGTTTACATCGAGTTGTGAAATGGTTAGGATATGCTCGGACTAACCTAAAAATGGTAAGACATTAAGGTCAAAAATTCCAAATAGCTCAATGGTGGTGAAATCAAATTTTGACATCAATTAATATTTTATTTGAATTTCATAAAAATGTGATTAATTAATTAACCAAGTTCTCATTAACCTTTATACTTGAGATTTTAAAGGTCCTTAAATTGGGAATTTTTATAATTTTTTGTGTGGAAAAAAGTATTTTTGGAAGCCACAAACATTAAAATCTCATTTTTCAAGCCTAAAACATAAATAAGTTTAATCTAGATAATCGAATTGCCACATGGCATGATTGTTAATGTCCATTCTCTTAATATAAAAAGGTGCACATATGAGCATGGTGTATGGAATCAAAAGAAGCCATCTTCTCTTCTAAGCCCTTAAAAGCAAATGTCATCCCATAATTCTCTCTTTTCCAACTTTTTCTTCACTTCTTCCTTAAATCTCCTCTAAACATTACATTTTTATTCAACAAAAATATTTTACATCACCTCTAAAAGCTAATTTTAGGGCCAATTTTGCATAAAGAAGCCATTTAGAGGCACAAAGAGAGATGAAATTTTAGGGTTTTGAACCCCTAAATTGACGTAACATGTAAATCTAAAACCTAACATTTTTAGGTAGTTAGGGATACTTTAAGTCATAGTATTACTTTGGAATTTAAAGTTACATAGACTTTTCTATGTATTTATCTAATAAATTTTTTTATTATAGAATTTAGAAAACTTAGAGAGGACAAGAGCAAGGGTAAAAAGAAGCTATATAGTGTCACTCATGATATGAAATAACCTCTCTATAAGTGTATTCAATAAAATATTGGCATGTATATGTGAGTTACATAACTTCCATAATAGGTGTAATATAGGACTTTATTGATTTTATGGGTTAGAATAACCGTAAATTTGACTTAGGGTATATTAGGGTTTAATGCAAGTTAATTAACTAATGTGAATAAAAAATTGAGTGAAAATGAGATAAATAAAGAAAATAGAGTAATGGCCATATTTTGTGTCAAATGAGGACATAGTTTGAATTAATGGATTTATTGTGAAATTGGCATAATCATAATGTGATATGCTTAGATGTATTTGTATAACATGCATAGGGTATGTTCATTGATGAATGTGTGTAATGTTGAAAATTTTGACATGAGATATATGAATGTTGTGTGATGAAATGAGTGATGTATAATATGCGTCAGTATAATGCATAGGGTATATATTGATTATTTCATAAAGTGTTGGTGGAAATCATAAAATGGCATGGTAAAATGGAAATGTGACTTGGAAAAAGAATGTGTAATAAGGAAGTGAGAATGGCATTATGGAATGCATGACATAAAATAACCACTGGTGTTGTAATATAAAATGACATGTGATTTGAATCATGAAAAATTATGACTAGAAATAATGTGAGAAAAGTCTACATAAGACATGTAAACCGTATGTAACAAATTAAACATGTGAATAACCTATATATGTTAGACAACCTACTAGATAAGTTGACCAATCAACTAGAGGATATAGCAATAACTAAGACACTTTGGTGTCATTATATGTATATATTTATATCTAATTATACTTGATTATAAAAGCAGGTGTAGCTACTAGGACGTCTAACAAAACCACTGCATGTATTCTAAAGATGGTGCTACCATTGAGAGGTTTAATAGGACCACTGCATATGCATGTATTAATGATATTATTAGTATTAAATATAATGTAAGTGTATTCACTCGGAGGTCTAATAGAACCATTGCATGTAATCAAGAAAAGGTGTGGCCATTGGGAGGTTCCATAGAACCACTGCACATTATTCTAACATGATATGCTAGTGCAGCAATCGTGAGTTCTAAGATGTAAGCCACTACACATCTTGATCCTAATATACAATATTGGGATTTGTGTCCCTCAGTTGTGGGCTATTAAATGGAAATTGAAAGTGTAATATATAAATACAAAGTGAATGGAATTGTAATTATAGTTTAAATGAGCTAAGTAAAGTGGAAATTAACCTCAACATTAACGCGATAAGTACATTGTTTAACGAATATGAGACATAATTATAGCAAATAAAAATGTAAATAAACATGAGTGTTGAACTAGGATATATAAGTGACATAAAATGAGAGCAAATGAACTATGGTAACATAATAACCTAAAATGACTAAATTGGTAACACAACTGGTAAGGTAAACTAGGTAAATGTTATATGATGTGATGTTTAGTTTGCAATGCATGTTTGGCATGAGTGCATGTGTGCATGAAAAAATTTTATGAATACACTACTATTCTTTATGCTTAAAGCATTGTGTTCTTAATGCATAAATTATAGATAGACCGCTTTAGTTTAGCCTTAATGTAGCAGTGTAGTGCATATAGCTTCTTATATTTTGTATATCTTTTAATACCTTTG
>CANXYI011455708.1:0-17645 GCA_948208565.1 Hura crepitans | reverse complement strand
TATATATATATAGCATAACCCGTGATTTTATAAGCAAAACATACATGCTTTACACTTAGAGGTTTTCGATCTCACTTACAAAACTCACTAAACATGCACAATACTTAACATCTCACATTAACATAATTACGGTTGATCACTTATCATCAATTAACATATTTCTTAAAAGATTCATCAACACACTCACACTTAGCACTGGCCTCATAATTATGGCCATCATCAGAATTGCACATAGCCGTCATATATTCTCAAACTACTCATCATATTTTTCATGCCTAACATGAAAATTTCAACTAACATACTAATTACAAGCCATTAAGCCATAAATAAGCATTTAATACCATTAACATACACACTTTCACATCCAATTTATTACATATAAATATGCTAACATGAATACACTTACTTGTTGTGCCAAAATACACCTTTAGTCACCAATTACACCTTTTCCTTTCCTTTAGAACCACTAGTTTCTCCTTTCCTTACATCCACATATCACATATTAGATAGGAAAATTAGAAAAATTACCAAAAATCATATACACATTCAAAATTCAATCTGACCATGAAAGATTTTTTTTAGGCACCAGAAAAATGATATAACCCAAAAATCCTTGTCCAAATGAAAAATGGGTACTATTTGCCAACTTCTCTAATCTTCAAAATCACCTAAGATAACTTGATTTTCTTACTTGAATAATGTTAAGGAGGTCATGAAGGTTGAGTTTGGTGCTAAAATGTGTTGGGTTTAGGCTTAGTTGAGGGAGGGAAAAAGAAAAAATGGAGGGAAAGTGAGAGAGAAGGTATCAACAACTTAGGGAAGAAGATCAAGTGAGTTAGCTGGTTTTTATTCAAATATTAACCATTTTAAAGGTCTTTTGTTAATCTTTGACTTAGTCAACATGTTCAAAGGCCCATATTCACTTAATCCCTTTCGATTGTTCTCCCTTTTTCCATTCTTTTTTTGTTTCTTTAAAGCTTCAATAATCGCTCTAAAAAATCATAAAATCACCCCAACATGATTCATGAACCCTAAGAAAACATAGCTCAAAATTCGAGAAAATTTGAATTAAAAATCATATTTTAATCAATTCACGATTTTAGTAAAAATACTTTATGATATTTAAAAATTCCAATTCCAATCCCAACAGACTATTTGGAATATTTAAGTATCAGTTGGTATCAATCCAAGAATTTTCTAAGCAAAAATTAAATTATTTTACAGTTCAGCATTGCAAATAACACTATTCATAAGATACTACTGTAAAATATATATATTTTTTTCATTTTTAACCATCTTTATGACTTTAGATTAACTCTAAATTTTTTCCAAATTATTTTATGACTAATACTTCCATTTAGTAAGATTAGTGTGACCAAAATTTCAGAAAACTCTATTCATCCCGGAAAGTATTATTCATAAAGGTCAGAATTTTTGAGACATTACACTATAGACTTCAATAGTGTTAAAAATCAAGTAGCATTAATAGTAGATAAAAACATAATGAGATTGTGGAACATGAAGTAAAATGTGATATGTATATGTTATAAAAGTTACACCTATTTACATGTGATTCCTTTAGAGAAAGCAAATAGTTATTGAGTATAATATAGTAATGTACATATAAGTGCAATTCTGAATGCATGAGATGTACGGAGTAATAGTAACACATAATGCAAATATGTCTTTAACATGTAGGACACGTGTCTAATAAAACTAATAAAGAGTTATTTCAAAAACGGACAGAGATGTTTATGCATATGACTAATATATGTAGGTCTATTGAAAACCCTAGACTAATATGCTAAGCACATGGGAGAATAGGATTTAAAAAAATAATGACACTTGAACTGTGAATACCTAGGACAAGGCATATGCTTAAGACTAACTAGCAAGAAGTATTTATGCACCCATTCATATGGCAAAGTCTTAACTTTATTAAAATTTCAAGTTAAGTATTATTCTAATACCGTGGTCACCATATTCTTAAAGTGTATGATAGCCTATTAACAAGTCATTTATTGACAAAAATGCTTGCCTATATGTAAGTCATGAGAAAATGCTTAGGAAGACACCTATGTAGTGCAGTCTTATCTAAAATCTTAACATGAAGTAGCACTAAAGAGAATCTCGAGTGTAAATTAATGGCTCAATTATTTGTGTGCATGTGTATACATATGTGGAACAGCTGTAATTTATATTATATTATATATGTAGTAAGCCCATAAGTAGGTATTTCCCCATTTCTAATATAAATGTATGCACATGGCATAGGAACTAGTGAGTTAAGCTTGACTGTTTTGCAAGAGAAATTTTTTCACCCCATGAGCTATCCCACACAAATTAGGTGGTTTAGTTGCATCCTTGAGTAATCTTAAGGGCAATAGACTATATATTGTCTTGATGTGATGATGGTTACGTGTTTTATAAATGTTTTTATACAAGTAAAATTTTTATTGGGGCCTCCAAACATCTGTTATGATGCCAAAATTTCATTATATGCTAACAGTAGAGTAATAAACATCTCTTTATCTTGGTTTTAGGGTTAAATTGGGTAAGAGAGGTGTTACAAAGTGGTATCAAGTTGAGATTAACTCTGACACCCTTTAGGAGATTAACTCTGACACCCTTTACTCATTTGATCATCATCCCTGAATAAACAACAACACATATACTAATATCCAAACTTAATTTAGTGAAAACTTGGACAAATTAAAAACTTTTTAAAAACATTCGAACATGTATGAACCTTAAAAATCTTGATATAATAAAAATCTGCTTTAGAGTTTAAAATAGTCTTAGGAATCATTTTGTCAAAAATTCGATAGCATAATGACTGTATCGAGACACTATCCCAAAAATGATTAGTAACCTACAAGCTATACCAAAAATGACTAATAAGTTACAAGTTAAAAAACACTTTTATAATTCATTCAACAATTGTTCAACACAATTGGATCCTCATGATACATTAAAGCATCTCAACTCAACATTCTCATCAAACATTCATTTCAAAAGTAGAAGCATAATAAAATCCAATATATACAATTTTATATGTACATTACAAAAGTGTATACATTCAGTTAACATTTACAAATTGGTTCAAAAACTTGTTTAGACCCAATTCCTTTTGTACAACATATGAGTGTACTATATCCATGACGTCCTATAATTTACTCAAAGGAAATCAAAGATACCCAAAGGAAGAGCTCTATCCTGATCTACATAGCTACTTAAGGCTTTTAGCTTCTATATGTATCATTAACCTATGCACTATAAAAGCAATAATGTGCTAAGCATAAAGCTTAGTGGTGTATTCAATATAGCATAACATCAATATGCATACAAGCATTCATTTGTTATAGGCTACATACTTTAATCTATAGCATACATGTCATGACCATATCATCTATAACCTAATCTTATCATGCATACTTGAATCCTATCATACAATTGGTTTCATCAAAAGAATACATGCATATAATAAATCACTAATTTATTTGTGACACCCCTCACCTAACTCGACAACTAGATTGGAAAGAGAGATGACACATTATAACACCTTCTACTTGGACTATTGGCAGCCCGAACAAGGGATGACACGTTAACCAGTTTTACCTATTATCCTTATTACCTTCTTAAAACCCTATTATATGTGTCTACATCACAAATTTGTGTGTAGTTTAAACAAATATCATGGATATAAGCATATAAGATATTACTATTTCATTTTGATAGCATAACAGTTACTCAGTAACATGCCCCAAAATAAATCTATAGAAATAACACTTCTATAATATTCCTAAACTCAAATATATCCAACTGGGTCTTTTTTACCCTCTAACATCATCCTTTAGCATAGAATGACATAAGTCACATCATACTCACAACATGTATGATGATCTTAATATCACTATATATCAATCACACATCAGATAATAATTACACACTACTAGTATCTATCTATTAAGATTACATGAATAATGTACTTGGTAAATTATATATACACATTACCATACTATACTGACACTATACTTATACACATTTGAGTGCCAACTAACTTTATTTTCATCACACAAAAGGCATACAAAACTATACCAAGATAAGGTTTTCCCCACTGCATTATTGGTTTGAGGTTGAACTCAGGGCTAAATCTACCTACAGCCTACGCATTGGACAACACGATGTGTTAGGCATAACACTTAGTGGTGTATTTGATAAAATATGCACCCGCATATATATGTAATCATGTCACACATGCATTTCAATGATAAACATGTCACATAACATTTACATATCTTTCCTCATCTATGTTGTTATAAGATAATCATATTAGGTCGATACCTTAATGTAGCTTATGTGTATTCATTAGCTTATGTCTACTTAACTCATTTTAGGATCTTACCTAACTTAGGTTTTTATGTGTGGTCTTAGCTAGTTCCTTTCACACTTATAGGCCATTATTAAGTCTTAGGTTTATTAACTAAGTTAATTATCATGTTAGTATAAAGTTATTTCCTATTTACTAATTTTTTTTAACTATAACTATTAGTTTATTTATGTCATATCTTTGTATTGCATTTACAACATTTTCACTTTCTAGCCCATATTTGGAAGACACATATCCAAGTACTAGAAATTAAGATCGCATTGTGTAGTGGCCTATATTTTGGACCTTCGTGCTATTGCACAAGCATGTCATATCAGTGTGATGTGCAGCGGTCCTATTGAACCTCTCGGCAGCTACACCCGCTTAAGATTTTGTGCAGTGGTTCTATTGGACCTTTTGATAGCTGCACTTACATGAAGTAATCAAACAATAACAATATAGTAAACATATAGGTGCATTTTGGTCCTATTGAACATCCTAGAGCTACACCTATATAAGAATATGTGTAGTGGTTCTATTGAACCTCCCAATGGCTACACCTATAAGGTAAAATCAAATGAAATCACGTATCAATATCAATGATACCTAAGTGTCCTAGCAGTTGCTATATCCCTTGGTTGATCAGTCAACCTATCGAGCAGGCTGTCTAAGGTACTATTCAACTTTTTATTATTTACAATTCATGTGTCTGTATCATCATGCCAAGTTCCTATCACACATTCGCTTAGCAATGTCATGTCAATATCGTGTTACTCATTTTGTCACATAGGTCTCATTGTGCATATTCATCAATTGTCATCAAGCACTATCATTTTACATAGCCATTTCATATCATCTACTTCATGATGCCATTTTCATTAAACGTATCACCATTTATTACTTTTCATTTTCATATTAACCATTAAAATTAAGCACATTATTAAGCATTATCACTAATTCACATCTTACACACATACACATTTCATTCACCACATTTACATCATTTCATGCAAACATCAATGCACAATCCTAATACATGTTACAACCACTTATTCTAACTTATTAAGCCCTAATTTCATTCCATTATACAATGATTTTAAAAATTTCAATTATTTCCTTAAATTCCATATTACATACATAGTTTTTCATCTTTCGTATTTAGCTCATTTTCACTTCATTTTTCATTTAGACAAGTCCATTCACACATATTAAAACCTAATATACCCTTAACATCAATTCAAGGTTATCCTAACCCCTTAAAGCATAAAAATCCTAATTGATGCTTATTATTGAATTTTCACAAATCACATTTCCAAACATATATTTTATCTAATACACTTACAGAGATGTTGTTTGATGTCCCAAGTTTGATTCTACAGCTTTTCCTTAGCTCGATTCTTGTCCTCCTCCAAATTCTCTAAATTTTATAATACACCATAAATTAGAAAAATTCATAAAAAATATATATACAACTCTAAATTCAAAAGTAAAAGTAGAACTATGATCTAGAGTGCCTTTACTTACCTATAAAAATGATCGGGGTTCGATTCGAGGTCCGGTGTGATTTAGGGTTTAAAAACCCTAAACCTTCTTACCTCTATTTCTACATCAGAATAGCCTTTTCTTATGATACTAAGACTAAAATTGAGCTTTACATGTTATAAGGATCATTTTCCATATATTAATCGAGTGTTTTTGAGGAGATTTGAGTGATAAGTGAAGAGAAAGGGGGAAAGAGAGATTTTGATAATGTCGTTGGCCAAGGGGTGTTTAGGGAGGAAGGTGTAGTTCTTTTGATCCTATAAACACACATATAAACTTATTTATATTAACAGGTTAGATGGCCATGATCGCACCACCTAGTGATCAGATAGTCCTAATTAATCTTATTTAAGTTTTAAGCTTCAAAAATATAGTTTTAATGTTAGAGGCCTTTAAAAATATTGCTTCTAGTGTCAAAAATTATTGAGACTCTCAAGTAAAGGACCTCCAAAATCTCAGGCCCAAATTCCCATAGGAACTAGGTTAATTATTCACTAGTATAATTAAGAAATTCTGATTAAATATCATTCGATATCAGAAAATTCCAATTCCACAACCATTGAATCATTTTGAATTTTTAATCTTCAAGATAGGTTATTTTCAAGTCAGTCCGAGGACATCTCAATCATTTCCTAACTCGATGTAGTCACTATTTACTAGACATCAGTGTGAAAATTTTTATTGGTTTAGTGGTTAGTGTAAATAATTTTATTTTCTTTATTATTTTGCCCATTATAGTTTAATGACTAGTACTCCCCTTTGGCCTCTTTAGTGTGACCCAATTACTCAGGAAATACTATTCATGCCTTGAGAAAGTACTAGTCATAAAATAGGGATTTTTAGGCCTTACAATTGCTTCCCTTTTTAAGAAATTTTGTCTTTAAAATTTACCTAGTTTAAATAGTTGTGGATATTGCTCCCTTATCTTTTGTTCACTTTCCCATGTTACTTCTTACAAATGATCAACTGCTTCATCAATGGCACTATTTTGTTGTGTAGTTCTTTCACTTCTCATGCTAGGATCTAGATAGGTTCTTGTTCATATGACAGATCTAGTTATACTTCTATGTTCTCTATTAAAAGTACATGTGATGGGTTTAATTTGTATTTTCTTAGCATTAAGACATGAAATACATCATGGATCTATTGTTATTCTAGAGGTAATGCCAATTTATACACCACTAGTCTGACACATTCAATTATCTCATAAGGGCTAATGAATCTCGGGCTTAGCTTACCCTTTTTGCCAAATCAAAGTATTTTCTTCCAAGGTGATACCTTTAGGAAGACTTTATCTCTAACCTCAAACTCAATTTGTTTCTTTTTTATATTTGCATACAATTTCTGCTTATTACTTTTAATTGTTCACTAATGACTTTAACCTTATATCTTGCATCTAATCAAATCTTGCCCCATTAGCTTGTTTTCACTTAATTCTACCTAGCATATGTTCTACATTTTCTCCCATATAGAGCCTTGTAAGGTGCCATTCCTAGGCTTACCTAATGGCTATTATTGTATGCAAATTCTAATAAAGACAAGTATTTATCCCAGTTGCCTTTAAACTCAATGGCACAACTTCTTATCTTGTCTTCTAGTACCTAAATTACCCATTTTAATTGACAATCTGTCTATAGGTAAAATGTACTAAAGGTAAGTCAAATACCTAAGACATTATGTAATTTCTTGGAAAACATAAATGCAAACCTTGACTCTCGATTTGAGATGATTGATGCTGGTAGTCCATGTAGCTTAACAATTTCATCAATGTATAGCTATGCAAGTTTCCCTAAGGAATAATCCATTCTTAATGAGTTGAAATTTGCTATCACGGTTAGCCTATCAACAATTACCCACACTATATCACTTTTACTCCTAGTCATAAGCAATCCTATTATGAAGTACATTGTGACTCTTTCCAATTTCCATTCTAGTATTTCTATAGGGTGAAGCAATCTAGAAGGAATTTAGTGTTCTACCTTTCACTTGCTGATAGGTAAGGCATTTGATCACATATTCAACTATGTCCCTTTTCATTCCTAGCCACCAATAATAAGGTTTTAGGTCCTAATATATCTTAGTGCTCTTGAGATGCATGGCATAAGGAGAACTATGAGCTTCTTGCAAGATCTACCTTTTAATATCTTTTTTTAAGGTATACACAGTTAGTCGTGGTAATATAGACACCTATGCTTTAATTTCATGTTCAGTAGTCTTTCTTTCTTTGATAAAACCTATTATGTTTTAAAGTTAGTCATCATCTTTTTAGGCTTCTTTCACTTATAAGTCAGGTTTCACTTGTAATTCAGCTAGTAAGGCTCCATCTTCACAACACTGCAACTAAATAATCGTTACCCTTAAGGTGCATAAGAGTTTTTAGCTTAACACATCTGCCACCACATTTGCCTTACTAAGATGGTAGTCAATCAAGCAATTATAGTCCTTAATTAACTCCATCCATTTATGCTGCCTTAAGATCAATTCTTTTCAGGTAAGCAAATGTTTCAAACTTTTATGATTTATGTAGACATAACACCATTCACCATACAAGTAATGCCTCTATATTTTCAAGCCTAAGACAATAGTTGCTAACTCTAAATAATGAGTTGGGTAATTTCTCCTGTGTGTCTTCAGCTGTCTTGATACATATGCTACCACTTTGCCATCTTACATTAACACATATCCGAGTGCATTATTTGAGGGATCACTATAGATAAAAAATGCCTTCCTGAGTTCTGGCTATGTAAGGATTAGATCTACTAACCTAGCTTTCAACCTATCAAACCTTTACATTTCTGATCCCACTCAAATTTCTCATCTTTCCATAATAAACGTGTCATAGGTGTAGAAATCATTGAGAATCCCTTGACAAATTGCCTATAGTATTCGATTAACCCTAAGAAGCTTTTGATTTTTATCACATTTCTTAGGGATTCCCACTCTAATATGGCTTTAATTTTTTTAGGTCCACCCTGATCCCTTGAGCTGACACGATGTGTCCTAAAAATGTCACTTCATTTAGCCAAAATTCACACTTGCTCAATTTAGCATATAATTGTTTTTCTTTCAATATTTGTAGTATTAGCTTGAGATGTTGTTCATGTTCTTCTCTAGTTTTAGAATACACCAGGATGTCATCAATGAACACTACCATAAACTAGTCTAGGTATGGTTAAAATATCTAGTTCATTAGGCCTATGAATGATATGAGAGTATTAGTTAGCCCAAATGGTATAACTAAAAATTCATATTGTCCATAGCTAGTGTACAAGGCTATTTTTAGGGTGTTAGATTCCTTTATCTTAAGTTAATGATACTTGAATCTCAAGTCAATCTTTGAGAAGATATTAGACCCTTTCTGCTAGTCAAACATATCATCAATTCTTGGTAGTGGGTATTTATTCTTGATAATTACATTATTGAGTTGCTTGTAGTCTATACATAGTCATAGTGCACTATCCTTCTTTTTTATGAACTACACTAGTGCTCCCTAAGGTGAGACACTGGGTCTAATAAACCCTTTATCTAATAGCTCCTATTATACTTTTAATGCTTTTAGTTCTATAAATGCCATTTTGTAAGGGGCTATTAATATGGGTGCTAGGCCTAGGTAAACCATCATGGAAAACACTATTTCATGTTCAGGTGACAACCTTGGTAACTCATCTGGGAAGACATTAGGAAATTCTACCACCACTAGTAATTGGCTAACATCAGGCTTTATCTGTTTAGTGTTCATCATGTGTGCTAAGTATGCTTGAAAACCCTTTCGGATCATTTTTCTTGCTATTACTATTAAGACCACATTGGGTAAGAATTTGATTATTTCACCCACTACTATCATTTCCTCTCTCTCTACTATGAAGAGAGTAAGCCTCTTATGTCTATAGTCTACTATGGCATTATGTCTGGACAACCAGTCCATTCCTAATATGACATCGGATTCATTGAAGGGTAGTTTAATCAAGTTGGCAAGAAACACATATCCTTACATAGCTAAAGGACAATCTTTGTATACTTTGTCACTATCACGTGTTATCCTATAGGGTGGTTAACCATAATCCCAGCATCTAGAGGTTCTGACTATAGGCTCTTATCATTTGCTACTATGGTTTAAACATAGGAGTGTGTGGACCCTAGGTCAAATAATGCCAAAATAGATAAGTCAAAGAAGTAGAATGTACTACCAATCACATCTAGAGAGTTTGTCTCTTCTCAGGCTCAGATAACATACTGGCAAGCTACTGTTCTAGCCTCAATCCTCTGGCTTGCATTTAAAGTAGGCCTTTGGCTTGTTTCTACGTTTTCTCTCTTGCTATCCTTTTGGCTCCTAGTGAGAGTGGGTGGTGAGGCCTAGAGCCTAGAAGAATCATTAGTGTTAGGTCATAATGGGTAGTCCTTCTTATAGTGGCCTTTGTAGCCACATCTATAACAAGCTCTTAGGATCGGCCTCTAAAAAATACCCCCATGTCTTTTGACACAAGTGCCACATATTAGTATTATGCTCCTAGCTATGGAAACTGGAGCACTTATGGCTGGCCTCTACTGGTGGTAGGGCCTGAATTACCCTGCTAGGCACAATCTCTAAGTTAAAGCTGATGTCTGTGATACTGGTGTGCTGGGGCCTCTTTTTTGCTTCTTACAGGTCTCTAATGGAGCTAGCTTGGCATAGTGTAAATGACCTTTTCTTTTAAAAGTTTTCTTGGCTCTCCTTTAATATGTCCTCCATAATGTAGATTGTAGCAACTATTACAGAGAACTCTTAGATCTTGTTTATTGCCACTTGAAGTAGAATATTTATGTTGAGGCCCTTTTCAAACCTCTTATATATCTCTTCCTCTATGGGCACAATTGCTATTATTTATCTACTGAGTCTGGTGAACTCTTTCTTGTATTCTGACACTAGTTTGCCCCTTTATTTTAGCTCTAAAAACTACTATCTCTTTTTCTCTAGGTAGCCTTTTGTGATATATCATTTCTTGACCTCTTAGAGAAAGAACTCCCAAGTTATATCAACTATAACTTTCCTTTCTATATGTGTTCGCCACCAATGAAATTCTTCTTTTTGTAGCAAGGACATGGCAGAAATCCAACATTCTTTAGGTGTGCACTTCAGTAGCTCTAATATTCTTTCTATTCTCTTGAGCAAATATTCTTTTATGGCTGGGTCATCTCTATCTTTGCCCAAGAAGTCAACTGCTCCTATCTTCTTTACACATTCTATATAAGTTTACTAAAGGATTTGTGGCATTGGTGATTGTTTTGGTGTTAGTGGTGGAGGAGGAGTAACAGTTGTAGCAACCTTTCTAAACACCTTAACCATCTACTGTATCAAGGCCAATTGTACTCATGCCAGCTATATAGGTGCAAGCTATGTAGAATCATTGGGTACAGGTGCTTCTGAGCTTGCTGGCTCCTAGAATGTGGTGGGGCTATTGCTTTCTACCTCATCAGAACCAATAGGCAATCTTTCATAGCTCATCTGTGATCTACCTCAAGAAATAGATATTAACCTCTAACAATGTAGTGTTGTGTGATATATGTATATATGAACCTTATGGCACTCATATGTAGCCTAGGAATGCCTAAACCAAGCTCTGATACTACCTAATGTGAAACCTCTCACCTGACATGATAGCCGGATCCAAATGAGAGATGACATATTGAAACACCTCCTCGTTAGACTATTAGCAACCCGATCAAGAGATAACATGTTAACTAGTTTTATCTAATATCTTTATTATCTTCTTAAAATTCTATTATGTGTGTTAACATCATGAGCGTCTGGGGCCAAGGTATAGTTTAAACCAATATCATGGATATAAACACATAAGATATTATTGTTTCAATTTGATGGAAATTCGATAGCTTAAAGGCTGCTCAGTAATGTGCACCTAAATAAACTTTCAGAAATAACACTACTATAATATTTCCAAACTCAAACACATCCGATTGTGCCCTTTTAATCCTTTAACATCATCCGTTAGCATATAGTGACATAAGTCACATCACAATCACAACATGTATCACAATCTCATTATCACCATATATCAGTCACACTTCAGATAATAATTAAACACTTCAAGTATCTATCTATTTAGATTACATGAACAATGTACTTGGTAAACTATACGTATACATTACCATATTGCCTTACTTATACATATATAAGTGCTAAGTAACTTTATTTACATCACACAAAATGTATGTAAAACTATACCAAGATGAGGCTGTTTGCACCACATTACTGCATTAAGGTTGAACTCAAGGATAGATATATCTATAACTTATGCATAAAAAAACACGATGCGCTAAGCATAATGCTTAATGGTGTAGTCAATAAAATACACACACACACACATGCAGTTAAGGCACACATCTATTTCATTGAGAAACTTGTCACATAACATTTACATATCTTTCTTTGTTTGTGTTGTTATCAGATAATCATTTTAGGTTAGTACCTTGTTGTAGCATATGTGTATTCGTTAGCTTATGTATAATCAACTCATTTTAGGATCTTACGTATCTTAGGTTTTTATGTTTGATCTTAGCTAGTTCCATTCATGCTTACATGCCATTATTAAGTCATATGTTTATTAACTAAGTTAATTATCGTGTTAGTATGATGTTATTTCCTGTTTAGTGAGATTGTTAACTAAAAATGTTCCTTCATTTATGTCATATCTTTATATCCCATTTATACCATTTTCACTTTCTAGCCCATATCTAGAAGGCACATATCCTAGTACTGGATATCAAGATAACATTGTGTAGTGGCCCACTTTTTGGACCTTCGTGCTGTTGCATTAGCATGTCACGTTAGTGTGATGTACAGTGGTTATGCTAAACCTCCTAGTGGCCACACCTACTTAAGATTATGTATGGTGGTCTTGTTGGACCTCCCAACGGCTACACCTATATGAAATAATCAAATAATGTCAACATAGTCAACATATAGGTGTGTAATGGTCCTACTAAACCTCCTGGTGGCTGCACGTATAAGAATATGTGTAGTGGTTTTGTCAGATCTCTTAGCGGCTACACCTACATGGTGAAATCAAATGAAATCAAGTATCAACAGTAATGACACAGTAGTGTCCTAGCAGTTATTATATCCCTTAGTTGATTGATTAACTTATCTAGTAAGCTATCTAATGCATATGGGCTACTATATTTCGCTTTTATCATTTGCAATTCACATATCCATATTATCATGCTAGGTTCCCGTCACATATTTGCTTAACAATGTCATGTCAATATCATATTACTCATTTCATCACAGGGGTATCATTATGCATATTCATCAATTGCCATTGAAAAATATCATTTACACAACAATTTCACATTATCTGCTTCATAATGCCATTTTCATTACATGTATCACCATTTATTACTTTTCATTTTCATGTTAATCATTAACATTATGCACATTGTTAAGCATTATTAGTAATTCACATGTTACACACATTCATATCATTTCATGCAATAATCAATACGCATTCCTAATACATGTTATAGACACTTATTCTAACTTGCTACGACATAATTTCTTTCTATTATACTATAGTTTCAAAAATTTCAATTGTCCCTAAATTCTATATTACATGCACATTTTTCCATCTTCCGTATTTAACTTTTTTTCACTCCATTTTACATTTAGACAAGTCAATTCACACAAAGTAAACCCTAATATACCAGTAACATTAATTTTGTGTTATACTAAACCTTAAATGCAAGAAAACCCTAACTGGTGCCTATTATGGGCATTTTGCGAATCATATTTCTAAGCATATATTTTATCAAATACACTTATAGAGATGTTATTCGATATCCCAAGTTCGATCCTATAGCTTTTCCTTGCCTCAGTTCTTATCCTCCTCCAAATTCTCAAAATTCTATTATACACCACAAATTATAAAAATTCATAGAAAAAAAATATATAACTCCAAATTCGAAAATGGAAGTAGAACTATGATATAGAGCGCCTTTAGTTACCTAAAAAAATGACTAGGGTTAGATTTGAGGTATTGTGTGACTTAGGGGTTTAAAACCCTAAAACTTCCTATCTCTATTTCTACCTTAAAACTCTTTTTTCGTGTGAATTGACACTAGAATCAAACTCTAGACGCTTCAAATATTATTTTCCATATATTAATCTAGGGTTTTTAAAGAGATTTGAGTGAGAATTGAAGAAAAAGGGAGAGGAGAGCGATTTTAATAATGGCATTAGCCAATGGGTGTTTAGGGAGGAAGGGAAGTGTTTTTGATCTTATACACACACACTTAAAGCTATTTATATTAACTGGTTGGATTGCCACGATCATGCCATGTGGCAATCGAATGGCCCGATTATTTCTATTTATGTTTTAAGCTTTAGAAATATAGTTTTAATGTTAGAGGCCTCCAAAAATATTACTTCTAATGTGAAATATTACAGAAACTCTAAATTAAGGGACCCTAAAAATCTCAGGCCCAAATTTCAATAGAAACTAGGTTAACTATTCACTTACATAATTAAAAAATACCGATTAAATATCAATTGATTTCAAAAAATTCCAATTCCACCACCATTGAATCATTTGGAATTTTTGACCTTTAGGGCATGCTATTTCTATGTCAGTTCAGGCACATTTTGACCATTTTCTCACTCATTGTAAACTTAAGTCACCATTCACTAAATATCAGTATGAAAAATTTTATTTGTTCAGTGGCTAGTGAAAATGAATTAATTTTCATCATCATTTTGCCTATTAGAGTTTAATTACTAGTATTCCCATTTGGCCTCCTAATGTCACCTGGTTACTCAAAAAACATTATTCATGCCCTCGAAAGTACTATTTATGGAACTGGGAATATCGGGCATTATTTTATCATTCATGTTGTGTGATTATCATCATGTGTCATCACAATAACATGCATTCTGACATAATATAATAGGTGTACATATCATGATCTCATTTTTGAAGTATCTATTATAACCATAATTACATTACACTTGATTTATCGAATTTGCCCATATACAAGAGATATCAACCCAAAACTAGATATCGGTAATTAATGACCACAAATGTCTTAGACAGTGAACCCAAATGTCTGAAATACAATGACCTATAGGTAAGTAGCACCGAAGTGCCTAACACAGTGACCCATAGGTCAGTAGGACCAAAGTGCCTAACATAATGACCTATAGATCAGTAGTAATAAAGTGCCTTAGCAATTGGTAATCTCTCTAGTTTGATCGGTCAATCTATCCAAGCTAGGTTGTCTACATATTGGGGCTATCTCCATCTCTTATTTGGTTTCACCTTTTTTAACGTTGCTTAAATAGGTTTTATTAGATATTTGGTCAACAAATGACCTTAATAGGAAAATTATGTTCTTTAATTACTTAATTACATATTGATCATTAAGCAAGTCTCTTTAGCATATTGATCATCACAACATTTACTTCTTACATTTTATGCCTTATAGCCATGTTTATATGCCATATGCAAAATTTCATGCATCAAATTCCAAATTTAACATATTATGCCAAAGTGGTTCATAAACCACCATAACTTTTCACAAAGCATGATTAGGCCATTCGGCCATGAAGAGTCATCAATCACCAATTGGTCAATTGAGATCAAATTTACTTATTGGATCCTCATTCACATAGTTTAGATCATTTCGTAAGCATATTATTAAACTTGGCATTCCATCATGGCCATATCAACATATCATCATATACATGGTAAAATCATTATGCTATTACAACTTTGAATCAAATACATGCACATTTGTTATTTATCATATCTAACATATTCATGATAATTGAGAATCCCATTATTTAGGCAACATACATATATTCTTAAAGTCTTAAAAGTTTCGGCCAACATCATAAGTCTAAAAAATTATGTTAATTCATGCTTTGAGAATTCAACACCATACCATAGCATATCTCATTTATGTTACCTATTTCCATCTCATTTCTAACACTTAAGGTATCATCAAGCATACATAAATTCTCATATTACATCTAGCATGCATAACATACCATTATATAGCAAAACATTTATTACATGCATTTCTCACACACTTTAACTCACAATTTAACACATAAACCATATGTTATATTGAATACATTTAGCTAAGTGGGGGTGAATTTTAATACCCCAAAAGTTGTTTAATTTAGTAACCCAAGCTAATCTCTATAAACCAAAATTCAATTGTAATATTAAGACATCAAGTAACTAGAGGGGAAGTATTTATGGGAAATGCATACAACAATGAGCTTAATTACATTACCATATAATAAGGAAGAAGATTAAATGTGAACTAAATTTAACCTTAATGAATTTAGTTTGACTTTTTGAAATTAATTATGAGTGTTTGGGATTGCATGAGTGGAATGGTTATTCAAAAAGTAATTAAAAGTAAGTAGATAAGGGAAAGAATTAAGGATGTAAATAAAAGGGTCATTAAGAATATGAACTATGGGTGGAAAAAAGCTTTAAGTCGATTAACAAATAAGAAGGGTAGGAAAATAGTTTAGGTTTGGCTATAAAAGAAAAAGAAAAGAGAAAAGGAAAGGTGATTTAGAGATAATTAGGGAATGATAGAGCCCAAAATTCTTACTTTCAATCTATTAAACACAACCAATGCAGTAGAGGGAATAAAAGAAATAAGGGTGAGCAAAAAAAAAAAAAGAAGCAAATATAACAATGGACTGATTAGCAATAGACATTAAAAGTTAATTAGGAATGGAAGGGTTAAATTATGAGGGGTATAAATGTATAACTACTGTTTATGTGAACTTAAGAGTGATGGTAATGGAATTTAAGGAATGGGCTACTAGAATTGTGACACTCCTTACCTAATCTGATCGCTAGACCCAAGTGATAAGTGGCATACCTAATATTTGTACTAACCTTACAAAAAAAACCCATAAAAATTTAAAATTTTTTTAAAAATATTTCATAACATATAATCCCTCAAAACTTTACTTGATAAAAACCTTAAAAAATTAAAACAAATGGAAAATTATGGTCTTAAAAAGTTGGTAACATAATGGCAGTACCAGGACACTATCTGGGAAATGAATGATAACATACTTTATCAAAACACTTCTAAAATCATAATTAATATCTTTGAACACAATTGGGTCCTCCTAATCCACTTAAAAATCTCAATTCAACATATTTAGTAAATCAACCATCCTAAAGACATAAAATGGAAAAAATCTAATATAAATAGTTTAGTTTCATATTACAAAAGAAAATATTGTTTAATAAAAGTTACAAAATGTTTGGGAAACTAATCTAGGCCCAATTTCCATTGTATAACATATGAGTGCCAACATGCCTACATAACATAATTTATACAAAAGAAACCAAAAGTACCAAAATACAAGCTTTAATTTAATCTTCTTTGCTTTGAAAGAGGCTTTTGCTTTAATCTTTTATTAATCCTATGCATCACAAAAACAACAATGGGCTAAGCATAAAGCTTAGTTGGTGTATACAATATCACATCCTTAAATTCACATGCAATCATGTAATTACAATTTCATTATGTATTAAGTAGATTAATCAATAAAATAATATGGTTTTTCATCCATAGAATGCATATACTTACAAGCACTCATTTTAACTGCTCAAGATAAGACATAGTCATTCATGGCACACCTTAGATATACATCAACCACATTATGAATGCATTGCATACATTACATTTATAATATTATCATTAT
>CANXYI011455699.1:0-11084 GCA_948208565.1 Hura crepitans | reverse complement strand
CTCGTCTCGGAATACTCGTCGTTTCGGGTATAAACTCGTTCGGTGGATCTCTCCGAGGAGAGAGAAATTAAGAAAAGAAGGAGAGGGAGAGAGGTGGGCGAATTTTCTGGATTTTGAGAGGGATGATAGTGGTTTGTGTATGTGTATGGAAGGATAGGAAATTTTCCCTTTTTATAGTTTAAAAAAATTAATTTTTCTTCTCTTTGAAAAATTGTTATAACCGATAGGAAAGTCAGTTTTCCTCCATTACTATCCCCAAAATTAGATAAATTCAAGCCCTAAATTCTCTCAAAATCTTGTCCCAAAATTCGAACAAAAACCCAAAAAATTAATTTATTTTCTACCCTAAAAATTCAAAAAAATTACTTCCCGAACTCAAAAAAATTCTGATTCCAAAACTAATGGACTACTCGAAATATTTAAGTATCGGGTTATAATATTTTTAGATTATTTTGAGCAACTTTTTATTTTATTTACGGTTTGCCTACAGCACTATTCATAGGATACTGCCGTAAAATCTTATTTTGCGTTTTTAACCATCCAAATGACTTCGGATTGGCTTCAAACTTTACCAAAAATTCTCTTGCAATTAATACTACCTGTTGGTACATTTAGTGCTACTCGGGTCTCGAGAAGTACTATTCATCCTGGGAAGTACTATTCACGAGAGTTGGGATTTTTAGGTCGTTACAAAAATTCTCAAGAGTGAAATGAAAAAAGTCTAGCATTATGACCAATGTGGTTCAATTAAGATAGAAATTAAGTTAATATATAGAGAAACATGTACTTAATTTGCTAAGATAAGAGAAATTCACACAACTATTTGTAATTAAGTTCAAAGAATAGAGAAGCTAGGAAGTTATTATTTTTGGTTTAAGTGCTTTTGATTGCTTTTGTTTGAGCTTATGTCGCTGCTACGAGGGTATACTCTCTTAACATAGGCATTCTACATACGCAAAGCTTATTACCGAATTTTTTTTAAGGGAATAAGCCCAAACTATTTAAACCAACTAGTGATGGTAAAACTTTTTTTATATATGGCAAATTTCTGGTTACGAACAACCACTATAGGGTATAGCTCTCCTAGCATCGATCTTATCCAAACATAAAGACCATTATCGAAAACCTTAGTTAAGAGGAACAAGTGCCATACCACTTAATTCGATCAATATTGGTAAACCATTTTTGCACTTTATTATTTTTATTTTTGTTCCTAGATATCCCAAGCTTCTTGGTTTACTATTCAAAACTTAAAAATTAATGTATACCTAGTCAAACAAGAGTAAAGCTTCAATATAGACTAACATGTAACTTGTAAGCAATAGTAATTCATTAATTAGAACTCGTGCATTCCAAACTTGAAATAGGTTGTTGAAATTAATCACACTTCATTTAAAAAGATAAGAAAAAGCCATTAGTGTTAGCTTCTTAATGTAAACCAACTTAAATAAATAAGTTACAACCGTTTAGATTATTCAAGATAAGAAATCTGACTCCAAAAGAGGAAGATTTTTGAAAAAGAAACATGCTTTTGAATTCCAAAATATAAAAAAAAAAATTCAACCCAAAACATCAGTCTTGAAAAAGAAAAATTTTCACCTAAATTTCTACAAACATAATTAAAAGACAGTAGATAAAGTAGAGTGAACCCCTCTCCCACACTTAAATTTCGCATTGTCCCTAATATGGATATAAGGAAGCACACACGCAAAAATATATATAAAAGAAAATTAATAGGTGTAGAGTGAAACTTCCCTAATATGTGGAGAAGATATTATGCTTGCTCCTTTCATTCTTCAATGGACTAACCTAAAACTGGCACCCGTTTCTTGATTTCTAGCTCTAACTTCGATCATACCTTCCTATAATCATATGAAAATAAAAATTAGAATTTTAGGAAGAAAAGGGCTAGAACTAAAAGACTTCAAAAACTAAAATAAAATTAAAACATAGTGGTAGTGAATTAGAATAAAGGATAAGAACTGTCAACGTTGTAGGTTATATTATGGGCATAACAAATCGCATACCTAACATTGAGACAATTTATTCTAGAAATTTATATGCAAAAGTCATGATTTCATAAACTCATATCCTTCCTTTATTCTATGTTATCACTGAATTATTATTATTTTTAAATTCAAAAAATAATCAAAATGAATTTAACTAACAAAATTAAGCTAAAAGAAATAAATAAAACAAGTAGTTCAAATTTTATAGTCTTAGCTGGACTTTATTATTGAAAACCACTTATGAGGTGTGGGCACACCTTGTCTCATGGATTGCCTTCCATAAGCACCCTTGTTTAATGTCCTAGGCTAGAGGCTTCTGATGCTTATTCTCTCTCAATCTGATTTCAATTCCCATTATAATGCTCTCCCATATATTATTACATAAAAATTAATTTTAATAATAGATCCCTATCATATTTTCTAGGACATTTAAGAATTAAATTTCTATAAAAATATAAAATTCAATTTGTGACCACTATTCAATTCAAATATTTGAGAAAACTTATCAATAAATTCCACATAAAACAAATGATTATAAATTTTCTTTACATCGAAAATATTAAATTCAGCAATTTCACCATTAATATCCATAGCTTGCTTATCCAATTATTCATCCTTCTTACAGGGAATAAAGATCTGGTCACCACTAAGTCAGGTTGAATAAGTTCTAGTTCTTTTACTAACCCATCTTCTTATTTAGGCATAACAATTTTGGTTTCTAACTTTACCCTCATGCCATGCCTACGACTTATCCTATAGAGGTGTCTTGTAATTCTTCTTAGCTTCCTAAAGTTACAACACTTGCATTCTATTTTAGATTTACCTTTAGGTGAAATAGTAAACATCCTTGAGAATCCAATTAATAATGTCACAATTTGACTTATTTGATTCTCTAAATTCTAAAACTTGTATTGGTGTATGTTGAAAAGTTTTCGTCATATCTTAAAGGGATGTACCTAATTTTGTAAAATTTTGTTATGATAGAGCAAAAGGTATGGACTGGTATTGATAAAAATATGGCAGCTTTGTCTCATAACTATTATTTGGATAGCCACTCCACCCCGAATAGTAAGCTTAAGGGTCATATTGCCTTTGATAATCTCTACAAGCTATAGCCTGTTGCATATTTCCTACATCATAACTTTGAAATAAAGAAGTTAGTTGAAAATTTTTAGATTCAAGTGGGAACATATTCACTATTTTCAAAATATCTTAAGAATTTTTAGCCATGATGATCAATCACACTATAACAAAAAGAAAAAAAAATGGTTATCAAAAGAATTAAACCAAATATAACCATTTACTGGCAATAGTGCAAAAATTTAGTGGGCATCACAGCCACTAAAATTAATATCCTACTTTTTAAAATAAATAAATTTGCAATAGTGGAGAGTAAGGTCGATCCCATACGGAATGGATGAAAATTAATTCTTTTGCAACAATATAGAAATAAACAAAATGGGGATTTTAGAAATATGAAAACTAAAGTAAAATGAAATAAAAGCAATTATAAATTTTACAAAGGAAAATCAACAGCAAACATTCTTAGTTAAAAGCATAATCCCGATTTTAGTTCTTTATTTGGTCATTGAATCATAGATAAATCCTAATCATTTTTTGAGTAAACTAGTTCAAGTTGTTGAAAGATACTTTTACAACTAATACCTCCTCGATTATAAACGAGCCAAGAGATGCTCTATGGCTAGCCCTAATTATTGAACAATCATAAAAGATATTTTTAGAATCTAATCCGATAATTGCATTGAGAAATAGAAAGACCTAATTCTAACTAAAGAACATAAAATGCTTAGTTCATTTAAAATAGAATATTTTATTCCTTAAGATAAATTCAACACGTGCTAGGCATATAGCTACCTTAATTTACCATTAAATTACAAATTAAAAACACAATTACAGATCTAACTAATATATATGGCAATATATAATTCCTATAACTATACAATGGAACTTTATTGTAACAATTAGAAGAATTACAATGACATTAAATTATATGAACAAAATAAATACTAAAAATGGTAAAGAAACAACAAAACCATTTAGATCTCACAACTATATGAATTGAAATTCTGATGAGATTTCAACTGAGATAAAAAAAAATCTAGCAAATCATATTTTTCAAAAACACAGAAAAAGAAAAGAATAATAATAATAACTTTTGTCTCATTCAAAATGTATTTCCCCAATCCTTATAAAGTATAGAGTCCTAGTCCTTCACAAAAAGCTAGATAAAAGGAAAAAAATAATTAAGAGATAATTACAGTCTTTTTCTTCTTCCAAAAATCCTAACTAATAAATCACTAAAAATTAGCTCTCTAAATAATAGGAGTCAATTCCAATGTTTCTCATCCACATCCAAAATTTCAAGCCAACTCTAACACTGCTTGTAGTTTAAGTTATGCCCATATCTTATTAGATAATTCTTTCTCAGTATAAAATCAAGAAACAATAATAGAAATCCTAAAAATCCTTCTATATACACTAACAACTTGTCAAAATTATACATAGATGAGCCATTTCAGACTATATTTCCTCAAAATCAAGTCAATATTGATCATGAATTATACTAAATATGCAATATAATAATCAAATCATGTATATAACTTATAATACTTTATGGATGTTATAATAGATACATATGGCATCCTACTCATGTGCTCTCTCTCCTCTTATGTTTTAAGACACATAGACTTAGAAAGGAATTTTCCATGGATTATAAGATTGAATACTTTCTTAAAGAGATCTATGCTAATCCTCTTTAGCATTTTGTCTTTGTATGTAGACTATAAAGGACTTTATCAACCTTCTGGATCTATCTCTATAGATCCTTATCCTTAATATGTAGGTTGTTTCACTAAAGTCTTTTATGGAGAATTGTTTAGACAGCCAAATCTTAATAGACTAAAGAATTGAGACATCATTGGCCATGAGAAATATTTCATTAACATATAGCATAAGGAAAACAATAACACTCTCCTAACTTTCTTATATACACAAGGTTTATCCATGTTTTGTGAGAAACTAAACTTTTTATCGTCTCATCAAAATGGATATTTTGGCTCCTAGATACTTGCTTCAATCCATAAATGGAATTTTAAAGTTTACATACTTTTCTACTATTATTGAATGTAAATCCCTCAATCAATGTCATCAAAGTCAATTCTTTGTCTTTGACAATAAGCTTTAGTAACACCTCCTCTGACAGTTTTTCATTAAGAAAAGTTGTCTTCACATCCATTTGCCAAATCTCATAATCATAGTAAGTAACAATAAGAAGCAATATCCTAATGGATTTAACCATATCCACTAGTGATAAAGTCTTATCAAAGTCAATTCCATGTCTTTGATAATAACCTTTAGCAATAAGGTATGCTTTATAAATAACCACATTACCTTTCATGTCGATCTTCTTCTTGAAGATCCATTTACACCCAACGGGTTTATCCCTTCAAGTGGATCAATTAAAGTCTAAACTTGGTTATTATACATGGAATCCATTTTGAATTTTATGGCCTTTAGCTATAATTCTTATTCTAAACTCTTTATAACCTCTTCATAGATAGTAGGCTCATTTTCCTTTACAAGTGTCACATGTTTGTTCTCGTCAATAAGAAATCCACATCTCTCTAAAATAGTATATACTCTAGTAGAATGGCTAAAAACTTATGCAATAGCAAGAACTTTTATTAGCTCCTCAGCATGAGTAATGGGTTTAGGATCAATCAGTTCATCAACATCTATTTGTGGTTTTTAAACTTTATAAAGTTCAACTCTACTCACACTATCCTTTTTTAGAAGAAACTCTTTCTTTTAGAAGACATCATGTTTGAAACAAATACCTTTTATTCGAAAGGATTGTAAAAACATTATCCTAAAAACTTTCTTAGATACCTATAAATAAGTATCTATTAGATTGGCATTAAGCTTATCTAATACAACTCTCTTCACATAAGTAGGGAAACCCTATACTTTCATGTGTGAAAAAAGTTGGCTTCTTATACCACATCTCATATGGCGTAACATCAATGATTTAGATGGAACTTTATTTAATGTATAAATAGCACTTTTCATTGCATAACCCTAAAATAACTTGGATAATTCTTCAAGGCTTATTGTAAACATTGTACATGGGAGTCTATAGTTTATGACAAGATCAAATGATGAGACCATTCAAGTTAAAACCTGTCTTTAAGGATTTCCAATTAAAAAATGAGAAGAAAAAGTTAAAATAGGTCTAATCGAATGAGAATACATCTAAATGGAATTTGATTAGATTAAATCCCAAAACCCAAGACAAAATCTCATCAAAATAAATATTTTAGGTGAATCGTATCAATGATTAAAGGAAGCTTCATTCGTGAGGTGAATGCCTTCACCTGATTGGATGAACTTTCAAATACAAGAAAGGACATGTATCCCTTTCTCACTTAACTAATTAGAGATCCAAATACTCTGATCTCCAGCCTTTTGAAGGCAAATTTCAACCCTAATTAAGGGGACTAAAAATATTTTTCACAAAACTATTAACACTCTCAGAAACACCAAAAATCCAAAGAGAAAGAAAAAGATAAGGGATTCAAAAAAAACTTTCTCACACTTTATTTTACTTTTTGATCAACCATACAACTATTTTCAACCCTCAATCTCACTTTTTAGTAAGGAATCTTAAAGAAAAAGGGAAGGTTAGTTATTTCTTTATGGACTACTCAATACATTCCTTTCTATTGCTTCATTTTTAGTGTGTATTTTATGTTCTTCTGCCTATTTAGTCATTTTCACCTTTTCTTTTCAACTTTAAATCTCTCTTTATTGAGTTTCTTATAAATCTTTTGTTATTTTCCTCAAAAAATAAGGGTCAAGGATTAACCTAGGTAGTTTTAACACATCAAAATCCCATTTTAGGACATTAGTTGGGGTTTTCTACCTCAGAGTGAGACCCAAGTTCATATGTTCATATGCATGTTCTTCGTATACAAAGTTGTCACCTTTATTGCCTTGAAACTCAAGTTTCTTTAGGATAAAGAACATATCTGATCGGATGTCCTAATGTCCAATTAGATATAGTTGTCTCCCTAAATAAAATGACTCATTTTTTTATCTAGATAACTTTTGTTTGACCTTTTTTTTATAAATATCAGGTCGAAGATTAGTTTATCTAATCAAATGTCCATTTATACTAGAATAAGTTTAAACTTTTAGAGTTTTGCATGTTTGAGCTTTCTTTTTGTAAGGGTTGAGGCTTGAGGGAGGTTTAAACGAATGACCTCACCATCTAATCAACCCTTAAAGGCCCTAAATAATGGCAATGTGTCTACCTTCTTACCTTTTCGTCTCTATTTATGATTTCTCTATTATGAAGTATATCCAATTAAAGGATGCTTCATCAGATCGGCTAAATGTTCTAACCAATTTATATGTTGTTTCTCCCTTTTTTACCTTTGATAATGCTTGGATCTAGAGTCTAAGCCAGAAGAAGTTGACAACAATAGATTAATTTTTTATTCCACTATTCCTTTCTTTTTTGGGCTTTTATATTAATGTAAAGGTTAGAGTTACCTGTGGGTTGTAATAACTTTCTTTTATTGTTCAGATCTTTCTATGTATAATTCCATGTGTGTTGTCATAAAATAATTGAACTATTTTTCATATGATAAAAAGAAAATAATTGCATTAATAATTTTTGTAGAAAATAAGTACTTAATTAAACAAAAATAAAGGTTTCTAAGGACCAAAGTCCCTAATTACCAAAATTATTTTAATTTGGTAAAATAGATGTACTCAATCAATAAGTGTTTTACCTAATATATCTTGAGGACCAAAGTCCTTTAAGCCCAAAATTATGTATAAATGAAGAAAATAAGTGTTTCAAATAAAAAGGGATTTTTATTGGATAGGGATGTTTTAATTGGTAAGATTAATTTGGAACCAATGTTCTAAAATTATTTTATTTTAATAAGAATGAAAATATTTTTGAACCCTGAGTTCCATGATTCTATATGATTAATTTCAAGATTTAAAGTGATATTCATAGAATAAATAACAGGCTTTAATAAATGATTGTGGAACTAAAGTTCCTATTAATCCTATAAACGTCTTTAGATCAAAGTCCTTTTTTTAATGAATTGGCCCAATTTAATGCATGGTTGACCACTTTATGATTATTTTTTTTTTGCTATTAATGTACAAAGTTGTTTATTTAGTTTTTGTAATAATTATATGATTAGGGATTTGACAAAAGTTGGAACCAATGAGATGAAAACCAAAATCAATCCTAGGGTATAAAAAAGAAAGAATTTCTGAGATTTGGTTTACTTTTTGGATTGACTACCTAGGTGGCGACTCACACTCATTGCAAGATAAATCACCTTATGGAGGACATTTAAGCTCTCAATTTTAGGTAGATCAAGCTATCTGAGCATGCCTTCTCAAAGCTTGCTTGGGCATTTCACAGCCCGATCGATGTACCTCTAGTTGGTGACTCCACTAAGGACATGTGTCTTTTATGAGAATTTGTTCTGAAAGTGCCATTTGATTAATATTGATTGAATCTCTAGTTTTAAAGTTTATCAATTCTTGAATTGCATATCACTTTTATAAATTGTGTCCCTATTTCCTTGTAGTGGTGTTCCAAAGGATTACCCCATTTTCACTCAATGTGGGGGAGTGCTAGGGATGATAATCACCAACTCCAAACCTTATGGTATAAGGCAGTGATCCAATTATTCATTATTAAATATAGAAAGGAAGACCAGTTGGGAGGCACCCCTTTGTAGACAATAACCTTGAGAATGTACTATACCATAACCTTATGTAGTTAGCTTAGATACACCTTCCTTTAAGATACTATAATAATTTGCATTTGTATGTGATGTGGACTTATGTTGTGAGACATATTTTGGTCTTTTCTAGAAAAGGAAGGGTTAAACTATCATACCTCTAAATAGGTTAACTTTTTTTTATCTTGGCATAACCAAAATTCCCTAATGATAATCATCAAAATTTTGCATATGCCTAGAATAAGAAGCATTATGCTATCGATTTCAAATTGCACACCATACATGTGCCTGTGTCCCGTATTGACACTTGAATAAAAACCTTCCTTAGGATAAATGGGTAAACCCCTTGTATGGAAGAAATAATGTTAAAAGGTTATTGTCTGTGTTTCTTATCTCTGTTGCACTCATGAATACACACATCATGTCACATAATAACTATCATACATCATGCCCTAACCTTTGATGGATGACAACCATCATAGGTCAAAGAGGTTGGAAGAGACTACAGAATATGCTTGTTCATAGGTCACTAACACTAGGCCCACTAATAACCTGGGAAGAGAAAACCAATAAAATGGAAGATCAAGCACCCCTAACTAGACATGAACTTGATCAAGCCTAGGATTAAAACAGAAGGAAGATTGATAAGCCCTGATAACTTCTAAAGGTGAAATACTTATAGCCTTGTCAGCCTTTTTGAATTGACACTTAAACAACCAAGCTAAAACATCTGCCACCCAAAACTAATCTACTTTAACCCCATCTGTCTCAGCATAACCTTACCAAGCACTGGCCTCACCATGACCCATAAACAGTAAAAAGGGTTGCATGAATCAACATCGATAATGATTATATGGAAGACTTATTTGATGATATGGACTTATATGGGAAAATTCTCTCTACTAAACTCCTTGTTTCCAAAGAAGAGGATTATACTATCCGTAAGTTATAAGACAAGATTGATGCCATGTCTCAATTGGTATCTAATGGTAAGGGTATTAACTTACAACGTATATCTCTAGAATCCAAAGAATAGTTGCCATACAAGTTTTGAATGCTCAACATGAACAAGTTTAATGGAACTTCTAAATTGAGAGTGCATTTTAAGCATTATCTCATCTCTATGAAAAGATAAAGGCTCACTATGAAATAGGTCCTAAGCCTTTTTAGTATGTCATTGACCATCAAAGCACTCAAGTGGTACTATATTCTCGAAAGAAAGACAATAAAAGATTAGGGTAAGTTGGCTAAGGATTTTATGGATCAATATTACTGTAAAGTTAATGTATAGGTAACCCTCAAAGATGTAGAGCTATTAAAGTAGAAGAGTAATGAAACATTCACTAAATACTTAAGGAGATAGAGAGCCATAGTCCTTTAGATGCAAGACAAGCTAAATGAGATTGATCAAATTTAGATGTTCCCAAAATGATACACAATATCTCAAAGATGTCCTAAAAGTAAAAGGAATTAAGGACTAAAACTCCTTGAAAGATATTGTTGCAAACGTAGAAGAGGAAAATGAAGCCAAAAATAACAAGAAGGGTTTTATGCCCAAATGGATGAGTAATAACATCAGAAGCCAAGCTATCAAGACTGTCAATGTCTCACAACGGTAAAGTAGCACTATTCAAATTTGAGGCATCTATTATCTTGTGTCTTAAGAGATTACAAAAGGAAGGGAAGTTGTAACCCTTGCCACCAAAGCTTGTAAGGTCCCAAGGCACTCTCGGCCACAGATCTGACTAATATTATGAGTATTATCAATACACTAGCCATCTCACTAACTACTACCAATCTTTAACAAATGCCATACAAGATCTCATCAACAAATAGATACCAAACCTTGAAGAGGGAAAGAAGAAGGGATATAATTCCTATCACAACATGCCTTCTCTAGTCTTTATACTCGAGTTAAAATTACCTGGTAAGTGGTGCTTCAAGATATTTATGGTACGAAGCATATTAATGAGGATGGTAGTATAAGGGAGTTATAATAACCAGAGTCTAGTATGAGACAAATTATGAGGGGAGAGTGAGAGAGAGAAGAGAAAAATATTAAGATTGAAATCAAGAAAAGAGTGACGATTAGAAAGTGTAGTAGAGTTAGGATTTGGGATAACTCCAGTTCAAAATCTAAATAGGAAATGAGTGAAATATTTGGGTAAGATTGAGTAGAGGCAGTGACCCAAAGTGTTCGAGTAGTACTTAACGTGCCACCCTAGAAGGACAAAGGGAAAGCACCCAAAGTGGAAAAAAGTTCAAGTGAAGAGGACGTTTT
>CANXYI011455692.1:0-10957 GCA_948208565.1 Hura crepitans | reverse complement strand
TGGGCTTGAAGCCAAGTGTTGGCCTAAAAACCTTATTTTGGGCCCAATGCATAAGCATAAGAAGGAAGCAATTTTGGGCCTTTATTTGATTTAATTAAAAGCCCAACTTAGATCAGCCTTTTAAGATTTAAAAGTGCCCATAATTATTGACCTATAATAGCAATTAAAAGGGTATAAAAACACTATTAAATTTAGATTTTTATGGGTGACACAAAAAGAGCCACCGAACAGAAAATTATTTTCTACTTTCTCCCTTCTTTCTAAAAAATCTAATTGCCCACTAGCCTCAGGCTTTTGAATTTTTTCTTTTTTTTTCTCTTTGTGAGTTGTTGTCTCTCTATTCTAATATGGATACCTTAGAGTTGCTCTATACTGGAACACTGTGGTTTGTGATAACTTGATGTGAAGAAAAATAAAAAGGAATCGATTTTGAAGATAAATAGTAAAAATCTTATAAATCCTTTTTCTTTGTTGCATGTTTTGATATTTTTTTTATAAATCATCTCTTTATTGGGATCCATGGCTATAAATTTTTTGTTGTGTATGAGGATATGGATTACAACAGTATGCATACTGCCATCAGGAGAAAGAGTACACAAATAAGTAAATATGTTATTTATCTTATTAGAAAGTAAATTGTTTACCTTGAAGAGGTCACTCAGATACAGTTCTTCTAAAAATAAATTAGAATGTAACACCCATAATTTAAGGCTCTATGAATAGTGTCATAGAGTCCGAGAAGTGTGCCTAGGTTGTCGGGTCACTTACACGTGGACCAAGGCAATGGCACTGGTCATGAAACTTTAAAGGGCTTTAAGTTGATAAAAGAGTTAAATTTTAAAAATTTAGTAAAACCAATAATTCATTATAGACAATAAGGAATACATTTGTGCAATAAAAATTTTTTGGGCCAAGATTGACCCAGGATGTGCCTGGATAGACCTAAAAATAGCAGATCCTAAAGCTTAAAAATTTCACTGGGTCCACTAGTGAAAGAGTTTTTGGATTTTGAGGTCGTTTGCAAATTCTCATAATTTTTGAGGTTACATATAAATGAGGTAGTCTAAAAATTATTTACAATGAATTTTGGCCATGAAAATTTATGAGCAGATAGAGGGGATTAAAATATGAATTTTAAAATTAACGGCATAATTTTTTTGTGGTCTGAGTAAATTACTATGAATGTTCAAAGTTTGCCCAAAAATTGAGATGATTTTTGGAAGTGTCGGGACCACCCTTGTCATGTCAAAAGGGCCCACACCATGCCAAGTGGCCAAAAAGGCTTGCGAAGTGGCAAACCTCACTTGATATATGGAATTCCACCAAGTGGAATGAAGAAAACTCTTTCCTCCCTTTCTTTTTATTACTGACGCTAGGGAGAAACTTTTCTAGGGATAACTTTTTCATGTCTTTAATAAAAATGGTGATTCTACTTGCTAAATTGAATTTTGTCTATTGGCCACTAAAGGGAAAAGAATTAGGCAAAAAAGACTTCTCAATTAGGAGATAAAATACATCAAAGCTCACTGGTTTAGACAGTCTAGAATACGGACCCTTAGGTGAGTTCATGGCTATTTGTCCTCCATTTCTTGGGTTTTTTTGGCTGTTATTTGATGTTAGATCATGCCTAACACCTGTGTGATTATGTGTGTGAGGTGTGTTATGGCAATTGGATGGCATATTGAAGTCCACATAGAGGGAGGAAAGTCACCATTAATGGTGAACAGTCTAGTGTTCTTGTGGATTCAAGGGTCTTTTATCATTTTTAAGTGAACTTCAAGCATTTCCTTCAAGCAATGAGGAGCCTAAGATAATGAAAAATAGTTTAGAATGGCTAAAATGTTAAGTTTATGAATAATTTCTTTAATGTGAAGGTTGATTAAATGAGGACTTAGTGAATTAAGGAGCCATGTTTCAAAGAACATGGAAATTTAGCTTCAATTACTTATTGATTTTGGTGTGTATAGATGTGTGTATAGGATATTTGATGCCTAGAACATGAGTTAAGAATTGCTTAGCATGTTAAAATGAGAATTATGCTAGTTGTGATTAGAAAACTTGATGAAATGTACCTTCCATACTTGTACCTGAGAGCTGCCATGATTGAATTCTATGTGAGATTATTAATAAAGGACTTGTAAGTGTATGAACCAATGAGAATTGGCTTGAAATTGGATATGTATATGTATAATTGTGTTCATGGCATATATTTGTGGATAGATATTAATATATTATGAAAAGAGAATGAAATTATGTGATTTTTTTCCTTTGGTACTTGAGAGCATGTTAATGGCAATATGGCATGTAATTTAGCTTATTGAAGTATTAGGTATAAGAATTATGATGGCTAGACAATTGGCTTAGAATGACCTTAGATTGAAAAATGTATATGACATGATAATATTTTCAATATACTTTGAGAATGTACCTTTAAATGACTAAAAGGGTGGAACTAAAACATATGGTAATGGCATAGAATAATGGCTTAAAAAGTGGCTTGAAATGAACTATGAGACTTGAACACAAATTTATGCCTTTGGGGCTAGATTTAAAATATATGAATGAATGGTAATTATGCCTATTGTTTGGCATTGGAAGTGTCCTAGATGTGATTATCTTTGGGCTTATGATTGTGCTTATTAAGATGTTGAAAATTGTGCTGAAATTGAACTTAAAATAGTCCCAAAAATGTGTCTTGAAAAGTGGTCAAAATAACTTGTAACTGTCCAGTTGACCATTACTTGAACAAAAAATGTCACTAGACAAAAAGTGTAAATTTCCTAAGAAATAATGCTATGATAAATTATAACGTATTAAACCTTGTATATTAGTAATAATAAAACTTTAAATTTATTTAGGGGTTTTACCCGATAGAGCCAAAATGTGGCTATACCAGACTAGCTGAAAAAATAAATTGTGTGATAAAATTTATAACTATCTATTAGTGCAACTTAAATATTATAAGAACACTTTTAGTTTGTAAGTGGAGTTAAAATAAGATACTTGGCCCATTAGTTAGACATCCACTGGATGGGTTGACTAGTCAACTTAAGGATTTAGCAGCTGCTAGTTTTTTAATATTCATGCAATGGATCTTAATTATGGCTGGGGAGGCCTACGGGCTAATCTCTATTATTTTACATAGTTGTTGAGATTATTTCTTATTGGGGAAGCCTATGGGCTAATCTTTATTATGTCACATGCTATTGAGATTATTTGTGGCCAGAGAGGCCTACAGGTTAATCTCCTTTACGTCACACATGATGATGATTACTTGTGGCTGGAAAGGCTTATAGGTTGATCTCTATTAATTTATATAGATATTGAGATTTTATTTGTGTCTGGAGAGGCTATGGGCTGATCTTCATTTGGCACATATGTCAATGCAGCAGCGTAGGTTTAGAATGGGAACCACTACACTAGATTATTTTCCCTCTAGATCCAGTGTTTTTAAGTTTTGTCTTCCTAGTCGGGCCAGTGAATTAAATTAAGTGAATAATCAAAATGGTCATGGAAATAAAATTAAACATAATTGGATAATATTTTATGAGTAATTGATTAAATACAAACTTAAGGGCATTTTGGTAATTTTACACATATATTATTAAAAAATGAATTAATGTAAAGTATGTATGCTAGGAATATTAAAAACTATTTTGAATGATTTATGTGAGTCAAAATGGTTATTTCATGGCATATAAATGCCTTAGGGGTATTTTAGTAATTTGGCACCACGTTATATAAATTGAATCAAATAACTTGGTAAACTCAGTTATTATACTGCACATGTATGAAAAGATATAATACCGGGATTCAAATGCTTTAAGTTCACCACTAAATATCTAGTACACTTAGTGTACCTATTTTGGTGTGTAGGTACTCAAGAGCAGAATCTTGGCTCATGAAATGTGTCGATAAGAGTTCAGAGGATACCCTTGAAGGACTATAAAGTAAATGTTGTATAGTTTTGATATCCATGTACTTACATGGGAATTGGGTGGAAACATGTATTTAAGCATTGTCTATGTGATGTATATAAGTAAGCATAAATTGTTGATGTAACTAAATAGAACTATATATTTTCATTGTGAATGTATGTTTAGAAATGATGCTTGTTGATAATATGAGCTTAAGGCTCTATATATGTATGTTTTTATCTATGGCCTAAGGCCTATGATTGCTGTATGATAGGTACTAATGTTATGTTGAGAATGGTGGACCGGATGGGTCCAAGAGTTGTGAAAAGGTTATAGAAGTGTTTAAACAGGTTTTAAAATTTTTGGATAGGAACCTGGACAGCTGTTATGCTACTAGAATTTCTAGAATTTTTGGGAATGACCCATAATTGCCTAGAATTGACATCCTTTGTATGATTACAACTTGAACAAGATATAAAATCAAAGATGAGTGAATTTGGAAACAAAGCATGTTAAATTGACATAAAGTAATGCAAGTTAAACAAATAGTGCTAGTGGTCAATATAAGGATGGGTGATCTAGAAGTGCGTGCATCACCTATGGGGTTTTTTAGGGAATCCAATAGGGGGTGTCACATTTGGTGGTATTAGAGCCTAGGTTTAATGTTCCTCGGTAGAGTACATGGATATCAAATATTTAAGTTTCCAACTCCATTGAACTATTATGTTGTTTGAGTTTTATAATTTATTCTTTTGTAGTAAGCATATGGCTAATCAGGTATCTGAAGGAGGGCTTGAAAAGGTGGCTAGTTTTGCACCAACTACAATTCAGGGGGAAGGCAATACATCTATACTTGAACCCAATGATGCTACATAATAGCCTCGACCACCAGTGCTTGGTCAACAGTAGGCTAAAGCATCACCTGCCTTGTTGTAATAGATAGTAAATTTGCTTCGACAAACTTCCACTACTGCTACTCTACCTTTACCTGCTCCGATACCAGTACCACCTCTACCACTAGCTCCCCTATAGATGACTCCTTTAGAGAGGTTGAGGAAGATAGGAGCTATTGATTTTTTGGGGAGAAAAAAAAGATGTTGCTACCAAAGCTAGTATTGGCTAGACAGGTATTTTAAAGTTCTAGGGCAATTAAATTGTATTAAGGCTAAGAATCTACAGTGTGTTACTTATCTTCTGTAAGAAGAAGCTCATAATTGGTGGAATACTACCAAGAGAAGAAAAACACCAGTAGAGTTGACCTAGGAATTTTTCCTGAAGGAGTTCAGGAAGAGTTACATACTTGACTCCTATAAGAATAAAAAGAGACAAGAATTCCTAGATCTAAAGCAAGGAAGGAGAACAGTGTTAGAATATGAAAAGGATTTTACTAAACTCCTGAAGTATGCTGAGGAATTCATTCTTGATGAGGAGGAGAAAGGTAAGAGATTTTTGGTAGGACTAAATGTGGAGCTAAGGATACAAATATCCAATATTAGAGAGAGGGATTTTGCTATATTAGTATCAGTAACATACAACATAGAAGAAATGGTATAGGAAAAGAGGGACCTCTTTTAGAGAAAGAGGTAGTTTACTGTGGGATAGTCTAGTGCATTATCCGAAGATAGGAAAAAGAGGAGAGAGGGTCAGTCACAGGCATATTCTCAGCCTAGGTCTCCATATCAGACAAGATATCAGGGGTTAAGATAGGCACAGACCTAAAGATTAAAACAAGCTTCAACTGTTAGACTCAATTGCCTCCTTGAGCTAGTAGTACTTTGAGTGCAAGGGGCAATAGGAGTGGACCTCCCACATATGCCACTTGTCAGAGAAGGCACTAGGGGTAGTGTACAATAGGTCGACATAGGGAATGTTTCTAGTGTGCTTCTAGAGATCACTATAGAAAATATTGTCCTCAGAGACCAGTAAAGAGTAATCAGACACATTATTCTAATATTACGCCATAGAATAGAAGACAGAGGCAGAATAGGGGTGAATAGCCTAATGCTAGCTAGCGTAATAAATCAAAAGCTCGTGCTCTAGCAAGGTAGTATGCTATGAGAGCTAGAGAAAAGACTACAACACTAGATGTCAATACTAGTACATTTTATTTATTTGATGTTCCAATTTTAGCTTTAATTGATCATGATCCTACATATTCATATGTATGCACTAAATAAGCATAGAATAAGGGGTTAAAACCTAAAAATATTGATGTTGATATTAAAGTTATTAATCCTATAGGATAGAGTGTTAATATGAATAAGATATATAGACAATGTCCTTTAGTGATATAGGGATACAGTTTCTCAGCTAACTCGATTGAATTGCCTTTTAATCAATTTGATATGATATTAGGAATGGACTGGTTGACTGAACATCATGCTATCATTGACTGTAGACATAAGAAAATCATATCCGAGACTAACCTGAGATGTGCTCGGATATACCCAAAAATAGTGGACCCTGAAGCTTAAAAATTGCACTAAGTCCACAAGTGAAAGAATTTTTGAAATCAGAGGTGATTTATAAATTCTCTTAATTTTTTAGGTTGACACAAAAATCAAGGCAGTTCGAAAACTACCCTATCAATGGAATTTTGCAACAAAAATTTATGAGTGGGTAGAGGGGATTAAAATATGAATTTTAAAATGAACAATGTAATTTTTCAAAGTCTATGTGAATTTTGGTGAATTTCTAAAGTTTTTTAAAAAATCGAGTTATTTTGGGAAGGATCGGGTAGTTGTAGACCCCACCCATGCACTTGCTAGCTATCCTAGGGCCTTTACAAGTGGCAAGATGTGTTGACAAGTGGATTTTTCAACTAAATAAAAAGCCAAAATTTTTTCTCTTTTTTTAGGTAGAAATTGATGCTAGGTCTTCCTTTAGCTAGCAAGAATTTCTTCAATTCTTCACCAAAATTCATGATTCTAGTTTCTAAATTCAAGTTAGCCTATTGGTTAACTATGGAAAAAAGAATTATAGATAAAGAAGCTCTCAGATGGGAGAAAGAATTCTCTAAATTTTTATGGTTTAGACTGCCCAGAAAAATCTAAACACCATCCCCCACTTTTTCTAGCCATATCTCCCTCATCCTTTAGCCAAAATTTGTCATTATTATTTCTAAATTTTCTTTATGATGTTAAGAGATTGAGGGGGAAGGAATTGTAGCAAAAGAAGCTCTCAATAGGGAGAAATAAATCACCAAAAGTCCTAGGGTCAAAAGCAATTTAGCAAGGGAAAAAAGGTGAGTTTTCATGCTTCTCCTTTGGACTTTCTTGGTTTTTCCTAGTTGGAAATGGCTTTTTTAGGTGCCTAACATCTATGGGGATGTATGTAAATTGTGTTTTAGGAGAATTGGGGCAAGGAACGGCTTGAAGTGCAAGCGAGAAAGTCACCGTAGGGCTAGAATTAAAGCTAGCAGCCTTAGAGTGGTAGTGATTATTTTCAAGTGAAGGAGATAAGTGAATTCTTTCATTCAATTCATGTCCCTTAAATTTTGGTAGATGATTCTTAAGTTTAAGAGGGGTTTAAGGCTATAAAGTAGCTTAGATAGGTGACTTCTTGATGAATCATTGTACATGGTTTGACAAAACAAGGATTTTATGGGTAATTGGTAAGGAAAGGTGAGATTGGTGGGAGTTTTATAGTTATTGAGAGATGTCTATGATGTTTGTATGTGCTAATGTTGCTTGATGTATATGTCATGGTGCTTGGGGTATGAATTATGGGTTGAATGTTGTTAAAAATGGATATGCTTGTCAATTGATGATAAAGTGTGTATATAGAATAGATAATTAATGAAAAGAATTAATTTAAATCTTAAGGCTTAGTTTTACTGAGAGGTGTGCATGAATTGAGGTATGTTAAAGTGTGTCTTGGATACTTAAGATTTATGTTAATCATGGTGGCATTGAAAATAAATGGCATTGTGCATAAAGATATGAAAGAATGCATGTTTAGTGTGCAACATAGGTGTTGCCGAGAGCTTATACATGTATATGAAGGTGTGTGGCTTGCTTAGCGTGGTCTTAGGTAGTAATCAAGGCTAGAGATTACATGTGCCTTAAACATATAATGTATGAGTACTTGGCTAGGTATGATATGACTTAGATTGTGCATAAAAGTGTGAAAAATTAGCCGGGGCATATAACATGCTTGTGGCTACTTGAATGGCATGATATGATCAAGGTATGTATGTAAGTGTTACTATGTCATTGATTAATGGATAATTGTAAAATGAACACTAGGGGAATGCATGATTAAGGCTTTAAACTAGTTACACTCGAAAGTTAACTCATGGAATATGGCATGGAAAATGAGATGATGAGTGAATTATGTTATGTATACTAAACTTGAGCATGAATACATAAGTAATTAAATTATTGTTGACATGAACATAGGTAGGGAATACCTTAGAAAGGGCATGAAATCTATTCTAGTAATGACATGAGAAGTAAGTTGAAAATGACTTAAAACTAAATTAGCAATCATATATAAAAGTGGATTGAAACTTTGCCCGTAAGGGCTATAGATTGTAAAAGGAAACAATGTTTATTTATATGCCTTTGAGGGCTAGTGTTTATGATTGTGTATGGGGGCATTTGAGCCTATTGTTTAGCCTCAGAAGTGGCCTACATATCATTAGCCTTAAGCCTATGAATATGCTTAATAAGATTTTGAGAACTATGTTGAAATTAGACTTAAAATAGTCTTATAAATTTGTCTTAAAAAGTGGTCGAAATGACCTGTAACTATCCAATAGACCATTACCTGAACTAAAAATGTCATTAGATAGAAAATGTTAATTTCATGAGAAATAATGTTATGATTAATTGAGGCATACTAAACCTTGTATATTGATAATAACAGAACTTAATATTAATTTTGGATTTATACCCGGTAGAGCCAAAATAGAGCTATACCAGACTGGCTAAAAAATAAATTATGTTATAAAATTAATAACTATTTGTTATTACGACTTAAATATTATAAAAATACTTTTAATCAATAAATGGACTTAAAATGAGCTATTTGGCAGATTAGTTAGACACCCACTAGATGGGTTGACCGGTCAACTTAGGGATTTAGCAACTGCTAGTTATCTGGTGTTCATGCAATGATGATATTTATGGCTAGGGAGGCCTATACGCTGATCTCTATTATGTTACACAATTGGTGAGATTCTTTATGGCTAGGGAGGCTTACGAGCTGATCTCTATTATGTCACATTCCTGATGATAATTATTTGTAGCTTTAGTGACCTATGGACTCATCTCCATTATGTCACACAAATGTTATTTATTTATGTCTAGAGAGGCTACGGGCTGATCTCTATTATGGTACATTGTCGATGCAACAACATAGGTCTAAAATGGAGACCACTGCACTAGTTCATTTTCCCTCTAGATCCAATGTCTGTCAGGAATATCTTTTGAGTTGGGCCAGCTAAAAGGATTCAATAAAGTTAATAAACCCACATATGACTATTAAATATGACATAGGGGCATTTTAGTAATTTTCCACTGGTAATAAATAAAGGCTAAAAATGGTATAGTTTTGAGCATTAAATGGCTAATAATGACCAAGTACATAAATTGCATGATTTGTGATAAGTAATTAGATAACTATAGATAGAGACACCCTAAGGGTAAAACAATAATTTTGCATGATAGCACTTTAAATTAAACTTGGGCCATAAGTATAAGACAAAATATGGATTTTATGCACGAATTACTAGACACAATTTTAATGATTAAATTCACCACTGAGTATTTTTATACTTAATGTACCTGTTTTGATGCACAGGTACCCAGAATTGAGACATCACCTCATAAAGCATACAACGGAGTTCAGAGGTCATATTAAGAAGGTGGATCATGTATAAGGAGTGGATTTTGCACTCTATATACTTAGGTGGGGAAAATAGGTGTGATCTATAAAAGGGGCACAAGGTAGTATTTGTATATATCAAACTATGTTGTAATTAATTAGGAGATGATTTCTTTTATGTATTGTGCTCTATCTTGCATGTTTGTGAACCTAAGGCTCTGTATGTTTTATTTTGGCTGGAGGCCTATGATTGCTATGTGATAAAAAATGTTTATAGGATGATAACTAGGGGACCAGAAGGGTCCAGGAGATGTGATATATAATATTGAAGTGTTTACAGGTGGTATTTGAATTTTTGATTAATGACCATGGCAGCCACTGTGCTGCTAGATTTTTAGATATTACTATATTATGTTAAAACCTCTCTGTAATGGTTGAAACATGATAATATAAACTTAAATGGATTACAAGAACTGACCTAAATAATTTTAGAATCAAATAGAGTTGTCTGGTCTAGTATAAGTAAAAGTTAAATGAATGAACATGAGGGAAATTTCAGGATAGGTTACTAGCAGAATGTGCACTGCTTATTGGGTTTCTTCAACAATCCAGTAGGAGGGGTCACATTTTGTTGTATCAAAGCATAGGTTAATGTTCCTAGGCTAAGTACATGAGTGCAAATGTCTAAGTTTCAAATTCCTCTAAATTGGTACGTTACCCGAGGATGAAAAGGAAAAGTCTTCTATAATACAGGAGTAATTGGTTAAGTTACCTTAAGGAAGGGTCAAGGAACCAATTAGTTTTGTGACCATAGTTATATAGGGAGCAAGTTATGTATCAACACCTAAACCTAATAATATGCTTAGTAGCCAAAGTCACAAGTGACTAGTTAACAATAGGCAGGAGTAATTCCTATCCTGGTACACCGAAAAGTAGTACTTGAAAGGATCTTATCAGATTCCTAAAGTATATTAAGGAGATTATTTTCAATGATATATACAAAATGTAAGAGATTCTTGATAGGACTAAAGGTAGGGTCAAGGATATAAACAGCTAAACCTCAAAAGGAGGGATTTTGTAGTACCAGTATTAGTTGCATGTGGTTGGAAGGAAATGATACCAGAAAGGAGAGATCTCTTTTAGAGAAAGAGGCAGTCCAATTACAAGCATAATCTTAGCCTAGGTCCTAGTATTAGATAGGGTACCAGAGG
>CANXYI011455609.1:0-10493 GCA_948208565.1 Hura crepitans | reverse complement strand
TGATGATGAGACAAATATCACAGTAGTTAGTGAGAGAATGAATTTTCTCTCTAATATAATATCAACTGTTACAAATAGTCGAATGTTAAGGAAGGGTTGTTAGGCTTTCTTGGCATATGTATATGATGTCAGTAAGGAAGAGCCAAATGCTAGTGATATACCTGTAGTGTTAGAATATGTAGATATTTTTCTTGAAGAGTTCCCTAATTTGGCACTAGAATTGGAACTCCAGTTCAGTATAGAGGTTTTACCTAGCATTACTTTAGTGTCTATAACTCCATATCAAATGGCTCCTATAGAGTTAAAAGAGTTAAAGTTTTAGTTATAAGAGTTGCTTGACAAAGATTTTATAAGGCCGAGTTATCACCTTAGGGAGCACCAATTTTATTTGTTAAGAAAAATGATGGTTCTCTTTGATTTTGGATAGACTATCGATAATTGAAAAAGGTGACCATCAAGAATAAGTATCCTCTACCATAGATAGATGATTTGTTTAATTAGGTTAGAGAATATAGGGTGTTTCCCAAGATTGATCTGAGGTTCAATTATTACCAGTTAAGGTTTACAAAGGTGGATGTGGCCAATGCTACTTTTAAGATGCATTATGGCCATTATGAGTTTTTGGTAATGCCATTTAGGCTCACCAATGCTCTTATAACATTTATAGATCTCATTAATTGAGTCTTCTAACCTTTCTTAGATCAATTTGTGGTGGTCTTCATAGATGATATTCTATTATACTTGAAGACTAAGGAAAAATATGAAGAACATTTAAGAACAGTTCTTCGGGTTCTATAAGATGAAAAGCTCTATGCTAAACTTAGCAAATGTGCATTTTGGTTTAGTGAGGTGCCTTTCTTAGGACACATAGCTTTTGTAGAAGGTATCTAGGTGGATTTTAGAAAGATACAAGCTATTATGGAATGGAAGATATTGAGGAACACAACAGAGATAAGAAGTTTCCTTGGTTTGGCAAGGTATTACAAATTGTTTGTTAAGGGTTTCTCCTTGATTAAAGCACCGTTGACTTGATATTTAAGGAAGGATGTGACGTTTGTTTAGGAAGACCAAAATCAAGAGAGTTTTGACAAGCTGAAAGACATTTTGGTAGAAGCTCTTATCCTTGTACAGCTAATGTCAAGGAAGGATTTTACTATCTATAATGATGCAACTCATAATAAGTTAGGGTGTGTTCTAATGCAAGATGGTAAGGTTATTACTAATACTTTAAGACAGCTAAAGCCACATGAGAAGAACTACCCTACTCATGATTTAGAGCTTGCAGCAATTATGTTTGCTTTAAAGATTTAGAGATACTATCTCTACTGAGAAAAGTGTTATGTTTACATGAATCACAAGAGTTTGAAGTATCTTTCTACCTAGAAGGAGCTTAATTTGAAACAGAGATGAATTGATCAATGATTATAACTTTTTGATTAATTAACATCTAGGAAAGGCTAATTTTATGATGAATGCTCTTAGTATAAAGTTTATGGTAGCCATGAATGTCATATTATAATTTATAGGTGATGATGCTTTATTGGTATAATTGCAAGTGAAGCCTAGTCTACTGTAATAAGTAAAGGATTGTCAAAAAGATGATCACAAGCTAGTGAGCATGATTAGTGTTATTCAATAGAGGAAGCCTATTTAGTACAAAATCAAGAGTGATGGTTATCTATAATACCACAATAGGATATATGTACTAGGTGTAGAAGAGTTAAAGAAGTGGATTTTATAGAAAGTTCATAATGCTCCTTATGCTATGCATCTTGGTAGCACTAAAATGTATCAAGATTTGAAGTTGTCGTATTGGTGTTTAGGTGAAGAGAGATATGTCAGAGTTTGCAATTAAGTGCTTTACATGTTAGCAATTAAAGGCTAAACATTATATTCCCTCTAGATTGCTCATTTTTATAGCAATTCCTAAGTGGATGTGACAATAGACTTTTTTGTCAACTTAACTATGAAAAAGAACATATGTGATTCAGTTTTGGTTGTGGTAGATCGATTAACTAAGACTATGTATTCATACCAGTCAGGATGGACTACTCTTTAGAGAAGTTTATAGAATTATACATCGATGAGAAAGTTAGATTGCATGGAGTGCCTATATTAATCATATCAGATCAAGACCTAAGGTTTACTTTAGGGTTTTATAAGAAGCTTCATAATGCCTTAGGTACTCAATTGAGTTTTGGTATGGCATTTCATCCTCAAACGGATGGGCAATTAGAAAGAGTCATTTATGTAACTCTTGGTACTTGAGTGATTTAGATGCTAAGTTATTTGTGTGATGTTCATTTTAAGTGTATTTGTTAGGTTCTTAAATATATGCTAATAAGTTATGTTATAGAGTTTAAAGGAAGTTAGAATTGTTATCTTTCCTTAGCTGAGTTTGCTTCCAACAACAGTTTTCAAGCAAGCTTGGAAATGGCTCCTCATAAAGCTATCTATAAAAGGAAGTGCAGAACTCCTTTATGTTGGAATGAGTTGAGTGAGAACAAATTAATAGGGCTAGATCTAATTAAGGATGCTAAAAAGAAGGCAAAGATTATTAAAGATAGATTGAAAGTAGCTTCAGATAAACAAAAGTCATTTGCTAATTTAAAGAGGAATGATATTTAGTACGAAGTAGGAGATAAAGTGTTTTTGAAAGTTTCACCTTAAAAGAAGGTTCTATAGTTTGGTAAGAAAGGAAAGTTAAGTCTGAGGTTTATTAGTCCATACAAAGTTATAGAATGTGTGGAGCCAATAGCCTATAGACTATCTTTACCTCCTGAGCTTTAACAAATACATGACATTTTTCATGTGTCTATGCTTTTTAAGTATATATCATATCCTTCACATGTGCTGTTAACTGAAGAAGTAGAAATCAACCTATACTTATATTATAAAGAGGAATCTGTGACAATTTTGGCAACAAAGGTAAAAGAACTAAAGCACAAGACTGTACCAATTATAAAGATGCTCTAGAGACACCATGGCATGGAAGAAGCTACCTGGGAGACATAAGATCAAATGAGAGAGCAATATCCAAAGTTGTTTAAAACAGGTAATTTCAAGGTTGAAATTTCTTTTAAGAGGGAAATAAATGTAATGCTCAAAAAATTCTAGGGTTATGAATACTACTTCTTGGGACATGAATAGTGTTTTCCTAAGGCCATGAGCACTAATTTTACTAAATGGAAGTATTAATCATAACATAATTTTGGGTGAAATTTGAAGTAAAAAAGAAGTCGTTTATGTGGTTAAAAAAGATAGTTAAGTTTTACGATAGTGTCATGTGAATAATGACATAATTTTAACTGAACAGTAAAAATATTCAAAAGTTACTATGAAAATTTTAAGATTGGTAGAACCTGAGACTTAAATATTTTAAATAGTTCTTTGGCACTAGAATTGCAATTTTTGGAGATCGAAAATTATTTTTACTAAAATTAGAAAAGTAAAATAATGGCATTTTAATTCGATTTCTCTTATTTTTTAAGCTTCGATTTTTAAAAGATTATGGGACATGGATTATGTGATTTAAAGGGAATTTAAATAAGGTTAATTAAGGTAAAAAGGGAGTGAAAAATAAGAGAGGAAAATAGGGTAACTAAAGGTGAAATTTTGCCCAAGTATAGAAGGGGTCAAAATCTTTTATTTTGGTTAAAGATTGAATATTTGCACCTTCTCCACCCTCTTTCCTCTCTTCTTTTCGTGAACACACCTCTTTCCATTGAAGCCCAAGATTTCTCTTTTTTTTTCCACTCAAATTAGCCATAATATCACACATTAGATCCAATCATCCAAGCCTCTATAACCCCTAAAAGCTATTAAAAGTGAAAAATCATAGAAAAATTGAAGGAATTGCTCAATTTTAGACCTCAATAAATAGTGAACATTTTTCATTTGGGTAAGTTTTTTGAGTTGTGATATGTTTCCAATGTTCTATAGTTGCCTAAGAGTGTATATATGTGGTCGATTTTAAATTTTAAAGCTTGTATGATTTTATACACATTTATACAAAATGAATCTATAATTGGCAGTTGAGCCGAGTAACAACCACATGGATAAAGGAAAGGAGAAGACATAAGTAGACTTCATGATGTATTTTAGACTCATTATAAGTGTAATAATAGAAATTTCATGTGTATGTATGTGTTTGTACATTAATGTGTGTGTATATTGATTATAAAAGTGTTATTTTAGCATAATTGATGTATTTGCGTGGTTTATTATTGTTAATTGTAATTAATGTGTGGAATAAGTGCTTTAATGATGATGAAACATGTGTGGATAGTGTGTGCTAGTGAGGGACCGAAAGCCCTAGAATAGTTATGTAGGTATGTGTGATGCTACATACTTACTTTGTAGTTAATTCTATATTAAGTGGTGGTAATGGTTAAAATCTAATAGTTATGTAACAAAGTTTATAGAAAAATAAGAATATAAGTTTGTGGTATATTTATTGATGGCCACATGGTTTAGCTTCTTAGAAATCGAGTTATATGATGATGATAGTTATGCATTGGCATGATACACCTAAATTATCATGTGGAAACGTTATGTAGTATGTTAGTGCTTTAAGTATGACAAATGGATTTTTATCATGTATGTATGTGTAATATGGTCGAGTGGCCTATAATTTTAGTGTATGTGTGTGTGTGTTACGTTAATATAGGCCAAAGTAAAGGTATTGATGCCATTGTGTATATATAAGTGATTATGTAATGTAGTTTGAGTGATTATGTGATTATGAGTTGTGTTATGGCATAATTTAGTGTCATATATTGGTTTTATATTGGAAATTACCTAATGTTGTTACTGCACTAATTAGAATGTGGAAATGCCTTATGAGAGGCATTATGGCCAAATTATATTAGTGGCATAATGTGTTGCATTTTGATGAAAAGTATGCTTAAATTGGCTATATTGTATTATGATAAGATGTATAAGAGCATGAATAATTTGATGTCTTAATCGGATGATGATTATGATATGTAGTATATACATATGAGTTCTTATGTGCATTATTTTAAGCTTAGGCCTAGTTATGATGAACATAAATGATAATGATTCCCAATTGGTCATTTCTTGACCTAAGTAACTTGTTTAAATTAATTAAGCTATTTAAAATGATTTAAATAAGAAAACTAAATTATGGTGATTAGCCCATACTAGTTAACAACCTAAATTGTACAAGTATACTGATTAAGTAGGGGTTTAGTAGCTACTAAGACACTTTAGTGCCTCTCAATGACCTTCGAATTTGATAATGACCTTAAGGTCTAGTAATGATCTTCGGGTTTAGTTTGTGGACCTTAGTGGTTCTAATGGCCTTAGTGGCTTGGTGTCCCCATTATTTAGTATAGTTAAGGGTTTTCTTAAGTATGGGCACTAAATTATATGAATGAAGTAATTCCTTAACTATTATGATATTTGATCTTATTTATGCTTAAGAAAGTTATACATGATAAATGTTTATGTATAAGACTTTGAAATGCTTATATGCTTGTTTATTTAAATTATTTTTTAAGCATGCATGTGTACGAGTGTATATATATAAAATTACCATTTCATACATATACTTGTGTGTGTATAAGCACTTAAATTTCCTTAATTACACTACTAAGCAAATTTGCTTTGATCATTTCATTCACGATGTATAGGTTGAAGAACAAGATTAGAGTTAACGCCCCGTAATTATTGCAGATCATGAGCAGGCTACTTTTTTTTGGGTATTTTGTTAATTTTTGCATATTGTTATTATGATGTAAATAGTTTAATGGCACTTGCACATAACTTGAGAGGGATTGGGCTTAATCTGGGATATTATTATTTTGTAATTATTTAAACAGGATTAAAACTGTCTTTTATGTTTATGTGCAAATGTTTTTCTATTACCATGATATTAAGATGTTGAATTGTTGTTGGATTATCAAAAAAGCCCAATTTGTGTTAAGATTATGATGAATGAATTATAGAAGTGTTGTTTTCATATGCATGTTACTATTTATTTTGGGATACTATTCTGGTACAACTGTTATATTGTCTAATTTTTGATATGAGGATTCCTAAAATGGATGTAATAAGTTAAAAAAATTAATAATTTCAAAAATTGAATTTTATGACTTAAGATTTTAATCAAATATGAAATTTAAAAGGTTTTAAATTATTTAGATTTTTAAGTAAGGGAAAATGAGTTAAGTAAGTTTGGTAACACATTTGTGTGCACATTCCTTATTTGGGTCTGACAGTCGGATCAAGTAATAGGTGTCACATATCTAACTCCCCTCACATGTAAAATATAGTATACTCAATTATATATGATGTAATTAGATTACTTAAGGTTAAAATAGGAAGAAAAATGCAAAGAGCAAAATGTAAAAGAAGGCTCACTAAAGAGGTCTAAGAAGAAATATATAGAATTGTTGTTTATTTCTTTTTGGGTTTGTAATTCATGCATACTACCTAGAGTCTAGCCTAATTAGTTTCTTTGGCTTGGGAAATCAATGTAGTCAAAGCCCATAGCTAGATCATATATATTTAATATGGTTAAATGTAAATGCATGATTCAATATGATTAAAAATGCATAAGCGTGCCAAAGAATTCACTAACTATGTCTGATGAGACTTAAATGGAAAAAATCCCTTAATAATATAAGACTTGTGAGCCTTATATTAATATGAGTTAAACTATCATTCTTTTTAATATTGGGTTGTTAAGTATACTTAGGCCCATGCTACATTAGATATGTTTAAATCATATTAATAGGTCCATCTTAAAATGGTTACTATTTTGTTGAGCATACTCAAGGCTAATAATCATGAGGCAAAATTAGGGAAAATATATGTGATACATATGCATCAAGTGTTGATGACCCAATGATTAATAGTTGCATATGATGCAATTAGCATGTGATACCTACAATTTAGTTATTGGTTAGGCTTAATGGGTATACTGAAGGCTTTAACCTTAACTAAAATGGATACTGACTCATTAGGAGAGCTTTGAAAGGGCTTTTTTGGATCAATTAATAAGGGCTATTGATTTGTAATAAAATAGTGAAAGTAGTGTGCAATTTTTAAAAACTTTAAAATTGTAGCATATATATACATGATCATACTATAAAATGCTTTCATTTTTCACATGTAGCATCACTACTATAATGTTTTCCAACTTGAATTTATGATCCATACTTGAGGCCAATAAGCTTACTGGTTCTACTTACATAGATTGGTTTAAAAACCTTAAAATTATTTTTTATTAGTGAAAACTTGGCCAATGTAATTAAGAATCTAGTACCCACTATCCCTACTGATGATGCTTCTATCGATGTGTAACAAACATATCTAAAGCACTGAAAAGATGTGGATGTTGCTTCACGCATTATGCTAGCATTTATGTCTCCTAGGCTATAAAAATAGCATGAGCATATAGATGCTCTTACAATTCTACTTCACCTCAAAGAGTTATTTGAGGAGTAGAGTAAAACTAAGAGATATAAGATCTCTAAAGCCCTATTCTGCTACAAGATGGTAGAGGGAACTTCAGCCACCTAACACAAGTTGAAGATAAATAGGTTTTATAGCTCTAGGTTTTATGATGGATGCGAATATAAGTATAGACTTAATCCTACAAAGTTTTCCTAATAACCATGCAAGTTTTATGCTTAACTATCGAATGAATAAAATCATTTCTATAATCCCTAATCTAATCAATATGCTTAAGACTACTGAAGATGCTATTAAGAAATAGTCTTCTAAGGCGATCATGGTTATCAGTTCATCTTCTTCTGAGGATAAAAAGAACAAGAACAAGAATAAGATAATTGATACCTAAGGTGGGATTGGCAAGAAGAAGTGAAAATACGTTATTATTACTTCTTCAACTATTGGAAAAAAAGACTACCATAGAAGGCATGTGAATTCATTACAAAAAGTTTAAGCATTAAAGGTGCAACTGCAAGGCCTACTTGGAGTCTCATAAGAAGGAGAACCAAGGAGTTGCTTTAAATTTAGGTATTAATGTGATTAAAATTAATACTAGTACTGCTATTGATAATCAAATATGGGTATTAGATGTCTAATATAGTTCTCACTTAGTTTCTTCTATGTAGAGACTAAGGAGCAATAAAAAGGTTGAAAAGGGAGATGTGGACCTACATGTAGCAAATGAAGCAAGAGTTGATGTATTAACTATAGGATCATATCATTTTATTTTACCTTATAGGCTTGTATTAATTTTAGAAAATTGTTATTATGTTAATTCTTTATCTAGAAACATTATTTCAATTCTTATTTTACTGAACAAGGTTTTGATATTTCCATTAATAAGAACAAAAGTTGTTATGTTTACTTGGATAATGTGTTTTATTGTTCAAGTATAATATGTAATGGAATTTATGTTTTGGATAAAGATAAAAAAGTACATAACCTTAATACTAGGAGATCTAAAATAGATAACCTAATGCAATCTTATTTATGGCATTGTCACTTTAGCCATATAAATGAGAAATATGTGACTAAGTTACACAAGAAAGGTAGCTTGGGATCATTTGATTATGAATCATATGATACATGTGAATCTTGTTTATTAGGCTAGATGACAAAATCAACTTTTTCTAGAAATGATGAGTGAACAAGTGAGTTATTAGAACTCATTCATATAGATGTGTGTGGTCTAATGATAACATATGCACATAGAGGTTTCTTATACTTTATTACCTTTATTAATAATCACTTATGATATGGGAATTTGTACTTAATAAAGTACAAGTTAGAAGCCTTTAAAAGTTCAAAGAATTCAAAAATTAAGTTTAGAAATAACTTAGTAAGAGTATTAAAACTCTTTGATATGATTGAGGTGGTAAATACTTAAGTTAAAATTCCAAAGTTATCTAAGAGATAATGGCATCTTGTCTTAGTGGACTCCTCTATATAAACCATAACATAATGGTGTATTTGAAAGAAGAAATCAAACCCTATTGGATATGGTTCAATCTATGATGAGTTTTGCAGACTTACCTAAGTCCTTTTAAGGGTATACATTGGAAATTACTATTTAAATTTTAAGTTCCATCAATATCGGTTAATGTTACACCATATGACATATGATATAGTAAGAAACCTATTCTTTCACATATCAAAGTATGGGGATGCCTTGCATATGTGAAAGAGTAATGTCAGATAAGCTTAAAGCATAGTTTGACATATGCTTATTTATGGGGTATCCAAAAGAAACTTTAGGATACTACTTCTATCTCTTTTTAGAACAAAAAATGTTTGTTTCAAAGCATGCAGTCTTTCTAGAGAAAGAATTTCTCATAAAAGATAAGGGGAGTAAAGTTAAACTAAATAGAGTTTAAGATCTATAAATTAAAGTATATCAACTGACTGATCCTAGTTTTATTACCCATAATGATGAGGTAATAGAAAAACTTATGGAAACACAAGTTCCTAGACAATCTACTAGGGTTAAAATTATTCCAAAGAGATATGGATTTCTCATAGACCACGATAAGGAAGTGACCATAGTAGAGGACTATAAGCTTACTAGTTACGAGAAGGTTTTGAAGAGTTTAGAATCATACTCATGGCTTAAGGCCATGAAATCCAAAATAAATTTTTATGTATGATAACTAAGTATAGACCTTGGTTGATCCACCTAAAGGGATAAACCCCATTAGGTGCAAATAAGTCTTTTAGGTAATGTGATTACCTATAAAGCTCAATTGGTAGCAAAAGGCTATGTCAAAGACATGGGATTGACTCTAATAAAACCTTTTCTCTAGGTATGATGCTTAAATCCATTCAAATTTTGCTTGCCATTACCACTTATTATAATTATGAGATATACCAATTAGATGTAAAGATAGCTTTCCTTATCAGAAAATTATTCGAGGAACTATATATGACATAACTTGAAGGTTTTACATCTAAAGATGGCAATTAGGTCTACAAGCTTCAAATATCCATTTATGGATTGAAGCAAGCATCTAGAAGCTAGATGACATACTACTAATAGGAAATGATGTCTCTATCCTTTAGTCAGTCAAGATTTGGCTAAATAAATAGTTCTTCATGTAAAACCTTAGAGAAGTAACCTAAACCTTCAGGATCAAGATCTATAGAGATAGATCCAGAAGGTTAGTTGGTTTTTCATAGTCTACATACATAGACAAGATACTAAAAAGGTTTAGCATAGATCTCTCCAAGAAATGTTATATTTCTACATTACATAGGAAACACCTTTCTAAATCTATATCTTCTAAGATAGAAGATGAGAGGGAGCTTATAAGTAGGATCCTATATGCTTTAGCTATAAGATCTATCATGTATGTAATGTTATGTACAAGACTCGATGTAGCATTTACTTTAAGTGTCATGAGTAGATTCCAGTACAATTATAGATAGGATCATTAGGTAGCAATTAAGAATATCCTTAAGTACTTGAGAAGTACTAAGGATTTATTCTTAGTTTATGAAAAAGGAGATCTATAGGT